>JAAGWO010000576.1:0-13846 GCA_013266205.1 Fusarium decemcellulare
CCCATTTTCTCATCCCCTCTTTCGTTTTTCTCCAATTGCCCCTCCCACCATCAGCTTCCATCACGATGTTACCCGCCAATGACCGATGGTGAACGGGCTCGCCGCTGGGGTGAGACTGGCCGAGCCGCGAAGACGTGTTTCTTTGGGGACTGTGGCTGCAAGGGAAATTTTCGTTTACCCATCTCCGGGCCGGGCACCGTCGCAGGCAGCATTGCGGGCGGCTCACAACAATCACCTGCGCTTTAGTATCAAAATAGGACATCTGTCAGACGTGGGATTATTGAAGTCGCATCACGGGGCAAATTCCACACTGATCTACCGCAGCTGTGTGAGACGGATATGAGACGTTGGGATTATCCAAGGGTCTTCTTGACAGCCGTTGAAGCATGCACAGCTGATCAATGGCGAAGAAGTTATCTAGATCTCAACCGATGGTCTGATTGCGGGGAGGGAAAAAGAACAGAGACACACGGGGAAGCTCAGACTGACAGGAGTGGACCGGACCGCCATGTGATGCATCTGGGTATACCCGCTCTCGTGCATCCTTGGAGCTGGGTGAGAGTCGTTAGCGTTAGTAGAGGCTACGCAGAGCAACTGGAGATCGTGTTAGTCCCCGAGATGATCTCCTCACCATGGATGTCTCCTGCTACTGGGCTCACTTACATGGCGTGCCAACACAAATGGGATGGTGTCAGTTGGTTGGCTAGCTGCCCTTGCAAGCCTTCTTCTTTCGGCCAGGCGCATTGACAGCCGCACCACATGGCACAACCAACACGAAACACCACGATTCTCAACTCACGATGCTCTTCTTGCCAGGCCTTTGCTACGATGGAAGCTTACATAGTACACGCCAATAGCCCGACTTCGGGGCTGGAAAAGAGGCAAACAGAGGTTGCCCGTTTCTGAACACGGCACTTGGCACTATCTCAGATCCAGAGTACACACCTCAAAGTCGGTGAGTGAAAATCTCTGCTTCCCCCTTTTTCTTGCTATTCCCCTCCAGCCTCTTCATCTTCGTGGCCATTTCCCATCCCCACCTCACGACAATGGTCTACGGAATCCAAATCCGATATCGTCGATTCTTCCATCCCCTCTAGCTCACCAGACCAGAAAGTTTTGCTTCACTAACCATATTCGCCGTAGGCCAAGGTACGGTGGCAGCTACGCTAGCTAAGAGAACCCCCACCCCAGCAACCGCGGTCCGGTATTGGGCTTGGATCAATTCGGAAGCCAAGGACCATCGGGAGGCGCACAGACCAGTGTCGGTAACTGAGTGGCTTCACCTAGAAGCTAGAAGGCGGACCACGTTCCATCACGACATGGCATGGTGAAAGCTCTAGCTATAGAGGGGCGATGTGTGCACATGGCTTCTCGCGCACTCGTGCACGCACACGCAAGCGCTTGCGCTTGTGCTTCTTCTTCTGCTTCTTTTTCTGGAGCTGTCCTAGAACGAAAGGTGTCCCCGAGAAAGGCCCTGGAACTCCACCACCACTGCTCCGTGCGGTAGGCAGTTGACTCCCCGACTCTCCAGTTTACAAATGTCCTGTGACAAGACCCTGCTCTTGTCGAGTGTTTGCTCTATTGTCTCCCGTCTCTTCCGTTCGTGTCCCGAGACAACAATAGCAACTATTACTACCCGTGTCCTGAATTGCTTGCCTGTTTGCTTGTTCAGGGCTCTCATCATCGGATCCCGGAAGCTGGCGGGCTTGTTCAGTTCGCTAAGTTGCCGCTAAGGGCTTCTAATAATGCTTAGCAGAATGATCGTTGCTATTCCCGTGTCGCTCACCCGCGATCCACCCACGCAGCCGCTGTGCATGAAGCGACATGTACCTTTTTAGGGGTCCAAACACCATCTCCGAAGATACCGGGGCCTGAGTCCCGGTCTCTGATTGGCTCCCAGGTGAATCACTTGGTGGATGTCCGGCTGTTGAGCAAAAGGCTTGTTTGATTGATTACAGTTAGCGAGCTGCTGATTAATAACTGCTCACTCATGGATGTTTGGTAACTGAGGTTGACACACTATATCCTTTGACAGTCATTACAACTTCACAGTCATATATGGCGCCGAAGTTCTCCCTATGACGGCCATGATCCCCAATCCTACTCGACAGGGCGAGATGAGGATTCATCTTATATTCCTCCTACCAGGAAAGCAAGAAAGGCATATCCCATTCAGAGTTTGTCTCTAGTTGCCCTACTTTCAGTGTCATAACGCCTTCTGGTTGACATGTTGACAGCGCACTATGAGGTTCCTTTTCTTTCGGCCAGGTTTGAGCCATCCTTGGGCGTAGTGACAGAAGAAGAACCTAGGCTACTTTAGCCCAAGGATATCACCATACCGTTTCATTTCAACCTGTCTTTGCGATCTACAGATGATACGTATTCAAATGAGGTGTTACGCAAGTCATCGGGTCGGGTCTCCCACATCCCGGTTGAGTCTAGGGTGAGGACAGGAGAGGTCGGATTCTTTTCGCCAATTCTCAAGACGACTCATTCTCTTTTTTCCTTCATCTCATCAACGCACTGAACTATTGGATATGGTACAGCAAATCGTCCGCCGCTTTTCACTCACTATCTATTCTCATCTCAAGGTACATCGGCTGTCGGAACCATGTTCATCTCACATCTACCAACGCCGACACTTAGCAACAACGCCTCTAACCAACGCTCCGAACGGAATACCTCTCCCCTCTACATCAAATCCCCTCTATCGTGTGTATCTTTGACACTCCCTCTCTATCTCTAATCGTGCCAAGAAATGTACAGCATGATGCCAGCGCCCACGGCGACGGCTGTGAACTGAACCAGAGTCTTCTTGAGTTCCTGGGCCTTGTTGGCTCCAGTCTCAAGAAGCTCAGGGATAACGGCAACAGTCCCGACATAGAGGAACGTGCCGGCTGTGAAAGGAAGGAGCATGTCTCCCCAAGTCTGATGGCCTCAGTTAGTACACTGGATCTGGTCGGTGCACGAAACCACGTTTCGCGATCGAAAATTTTACTTACCAAGCTAGTTCCCCAGAGACCCTCGTTGCGGCCCATGGGCACATCACTGTCAGGGCTACCAAACTCCTGAATAGCAATACCGATCAAGGTCCCGAGCAGAGCACCCAGAGCCGTGATGAACTGCGAACCCATGGCGGCGCGCTTGGAGAAGCCAGACTGGATGAGAAGTGCAAAGTCACCGACCTCGTGAGGGATCTCGTGGAAGAAGACAGCAACGGTGGTGGTGGCACCAATGGTGGGTGAAGCGTAGAAGCTAGCAGACATGGCCAGACCGTCCGTAATGTTGTGGGTGAAGTCAGCGCTGCAAGTATGTTAGCGTAGTTCCGTGGGAACTCCCCCAATGTCGCCTCTGTGGCACTACGAAACTTACATGAGGTTAAGGTAGCCACCGAGCTTGACACTGGGGTTGATCTCTTTCTCAGTCTTGTCGACAGCGTTGGCTACAACGGCGCCCTTGTCCTCGCTGCCCTTCTTACGCGACTTGACTACGGCATCTGTAGCGTCAACTCCAGTCGAGATGGCCTTATCCTCAGCATGGGAATGCGAGTGGGCATCACCATGTCCGTGTGAGTGGTCATGTCCCTCCCCACCGGTAGCAATTCTCAAGCCCTTGTCCATTGCAACAAAAGTCATAAATCCCACCAAGATACCTAGTCCCAAGAGAAGATTCCGGTTCGGCTCGACGAGGACAAACTTGACTGCCTCATCATGGTCCTCGCCGACAAAGATCTCGGGCAGAAGGTGGAAAAGAGTGTCACCAAGTAGGCCACCGACAGCAAAAGCAACCATGACAGACAAGGAGGCGGGGTCAATGTTGGTCGGGCAGAGGGCGAGGAGGAAGTTGGGGGGCCCGGAGATGTAAAGGGTCGCGAGGAGGGCGTTTACAGCGGGGGAGCCGGGGAAGAGGACTGAGAAGAGGCGCGAGGTGAGGGAATCGGGAGAGGCGGCGTGGTGAGCATGTTTGGCAGCGTTAAGGTCTTGAACGATAGAACAGGTCTAGGGAGGCTACAGTCAGCGGGCGTGTCAAGATGAAATCAGGACGGCCGAGGAGAGGACGCATACCTGAAGCTGCGCATCAAGCTCGTCGAGGCTCAACTTGTCGGTATCAACAGCGCTGGAGCCCTCGGCATGGTGGTGCTCGTGGCCGTGCTCATGGCCCGCAAGCGCAAAGCCAACCAAGAGTGCGAGGCACAGGGCTGACAGGACGCTCTTGCGAGGGAGCGCCATGGTAGCTGATGGTTCGAAGGGCTAGAGGGCGACGAGAGGGGATAAGGCCGAATAAGAAAATGTCAAAGAAGGAGAAAGGAGCGTGGATTGGGCAGAAGAGAAGCAGCTCGAGGTGGAGGACAGCTTGTTGAAGTTGGGACGGGATGGAGGTTTGGGGGATTATCGGCCAGGGCAGGGGCCAGGGGTTACAGTAAATGACAGCCCGGCAAGAGCTGGAGGACAGGTCGGGCGGGACTAGGCGGTTTTGGTCAGTGCGCGTGGCGCATGCAGGGGACCTGGAGCTATTGCCTAGAGCTGAAAACATGAGAATTAGATAAATCCTTAGACCACAGTAGGGCTATAGGTATATCTTGTAAAGGATTAATAGTATATAGTAGCTAAGACTTGAGCTTCTTTATGATAGTATCTTTAGGTCCTTAGCCTAATAGCAAAGTAGTCATTTGAGAGTAATGGTCGTGAAGATACCTAAAGAGCCCTGTATTGTTGGACCCACAGGGGGCGCCTCGAGGCCGACGCCGGACACGGCAACGGATCATCGGCTTTGATCATCAATCGACTCGTCTCCTTTTGACTTTGGCAAAGAATTCCATCGTGTTTGATCCTGAAGCTTTGTCCTGCAAGGCACGCAAACTCTGTCTGAATCCATGTGTTCTTTCCTCTCCCGTCAGCAAGCCGATGTAGGTACAGGTCACGCGACATGTTGCTGACAGCTCACGTCTTGGTCTGATAACCTAAGCTTCAGGTTGGGTATATCAATCAGGTCTTAATTAGCGAGAGGTTCAATGCCAACGTCCATCTACCATTACACAAAATATCTACACCCTGCGGTCGTGATCTCAAAGTGTCTCGTATGCTAATTACAAAGATTTAGACAATGGCAACAACGTCAAAGAGACGTGTTCATCATTAAAACGGGGAGTTGAAACAAAAGTCACGGCACCAAGTCACTCGATCCAATAACCACTCTCGGCTCATTCCCAGATTCAGTTTGCAGAAGTTCCCCTCCTCTTGCCAGCACCCTTGCGCTTGCGCTTGCCAACGCCGTCACAGCTGAGATCGTACAAGGGCTTCTTGGTCAACTCGGAGCCGACGACCCCAAAACTGGGGTTGGGAGTCTGAGGAGCAGAGTCCTGGAGAGTGTACCACCAGACGTTGGTTTTGCCAAATAAGGGGCAGCCGACTGCCTTCCAGTAACTGCGGGCATTCTTGATCGAAGGGACGCCCTCGCCAGAAGTCTTGCCGCTAACAGGCCATCCAGTCTCGGTGATCCAGATTTCCTTACCGCCGGCGGCGGCAGTGACCTTGTCCCACGCGGCCCGGAAGAGCTTGGCACCCTCCGAGATGGGGTTGTGCTTGGTATTCTCGAAGTAGGGATAGGCGTCCATGCCGAGCCAGTCGCAGGCATTGATGAGGGCTTTGTTAGTGTCGTTGGCAAAGGCAGTCCACGTATCCACGTGGCCGATGGGAGCGTCTGCGAGGCATGTGCCTTTTATCGCCTTTCGAGTCTGGGCGATGTAGTCGACCAGAGTTTCAGGGTTTACGCCGGGGTTCTCATCGTTTTTGATGCCAATGGGCGAGTTGCGGTACAGGTCCTCGCTACCGACCGAGATACCGGCGACAAGGTGGTCGATCTTGCCACAGAACTGCTCGACAGTGTTTTTCAGAGCAGCAATCTCGTTACTAAATGCTGCCTCACCACCTGAGGCCCAGAGACCGAGCAGAAGGCTGGTCTTGGTCTTGATGGCCGCAGGGATGGCCTCAATGGGTTGGTTGGGAGTTCCTCCCTGTATCATGGTGTACAGACGAGCGCTGGTGAAAGCACCTTTTGTACCCTCGAGGGAAGCCGCCGTCTTGAAATCGTCCTCGAAATCAGCCTGGGCCTTGACGCGGCCGTCGGTGAAGGTGGCGCCGTAGTTGAAGCCCTGGAAGGCAGCATTGGCGATACCGAGGGTGGCAGCCATAGCAAACAGTCTATGGATCGAAGGCATCTTGAAGGGATATTACAAGGCCTGTACGCAAAGTATCTGTTCGGGCCTTTGCAGGCTAGGATTGATCAACTGTGAGCGAGTGTAGTGATTTAGTATTGGCTACACGCAAGGGCGGACAAGGAGTGTATCGATGAAGACGGGCATGCGAGAAGAGAGCAAGCAAAGGATGAGATGGAGGGAGAAAACAAATACGAATACACTCGTCATTCATGCAGGAACACACACGTTGTCCCCAACCAAAGACAGGTCTTAGACAGGTTGACACTCCACCAGAAGATGAAGCTAACAGAGTCGCTGAGATCTTGCACTGTGCCACAACCGACGGACGATGCATAAAACACTCGCAAAGTATTCTAGCAGCCAGTATGAAAGTTAGTTATAAAGACTTGGAGACTACAACGCCTCCCGTAAAGCTCCGGCCCAATCATAGCAGCGAAGCCAATGTGCTCAACGAACTCGTGCCAACAAGCCGTCAAAATCTGTGTTTTGGCCCTCTTGGGTCGACAATGTGAGCCCCGAGGAAAAGAAGTAACAAGTCTAGTATTTAACGTTGTGCAAAGTCGACTGACTTGATGATATATGGGGCATTGGTTCGTATCATGGGCTCCCTGCTCCGCATCCCCATGTGTCAATGTTCAACAACAGGGATAGCCCAAAATAGCAACACGAATGTTTGAACCCAGGGATCTGGAACCCGAACGGGAACAAGTAGCACTACCTAGCCTCCAGCGGGTTCACCTCCACGTCTTGGCTCGAACAGGGAGCCAGGCTTGCTCCAGCCCACCGGGTCCTGGAGGGAGAGTACGGGGGGCTAAATGGGGAACTTTCTAGATTAAGAATTACATCAATGTCACTATTGATAGAGATGACATCTGAGGACTCACTGGGCTGTTTATCCTTGCCTCATCGGTGGATCTACAGCGTGGACTAGACGGCGGCAGGTAGCGCCACTATCGCATATAGGGACGACCTCTCTCCATCACTTCAAACCCTCTTATGCAGGGCTAAATAACACCTCTATTGTAACATGGATTTGATCCCACAATGCTGCTTGAAAACAGTTCAAGGCCCTTGAGCCGCTGGACTGCGTGGAACAGGCCGTTTTGGGCGGCCTTTTATAGTCACTGAGAGGCCAAATAACCCCTCCCGGTGTACCTGGGCTAAGTCATAATTTAAGAGACCAAATCAGGCAACCGTTTTGGAATTGAGTTACGATGTCACAGATATGAAGGGGGAAAGGTGTTCTTTGTTGTTATGGAAGCTCTGGGACAGAGCGCATGTTAGATGCATAGTGGACCTTGGACAGGTCAACCACGCACTACACCTCGTGTCTTGAAGAGCGGTGACTCGAGGCTTGTGGGACATTGTGTCTTGTCTCAACAAATCGGAATCCGACAATACTGTTTTGTTACACTCGGGACGTCACGATGCTCTGGTCAGAATGCCACGCACTTCTATCTCGTGCATGTCCTGGTTGTCAAAACATGTGCCTTTTCGACAAGAAATAAGACCCTACGAGATTTCCTCTTGAGTTTTATCCTAAATAACCAGTTCTTACCTTATTGGCCTCTTTGTTTTTTTACGTGTTTGGTCTGGCTATGCTTGACTTTGTTGTCGTGCACGGTTACTCCGCAGTGTCGTTCAACACCAAAAGATTATCACGACAACCAAGTAAAGAGAAAACCGACCAAAACACCAAAAAAAATCACCCGGAAGGCAGTGAGAGACTTGCTCCCGCCAGGGCTTGAACCTGAGACCTTCGCATTACAGATTACTCGGTATGAAGTATTAGTACGACGCTCTAACCAACTGAGCTACGGAAGCCGACCGGATGGTGGAGCGGATGACCCGCTCTTGGATGGGAGCGGCGGTGGTTTGACAGGATAACAAGGATGGCAAGAGACAAAGAAGGCCAGAGATAAAGATTTGTATCGTCAAAGGGTAGACAAAGAGTCAACAAAGAGTAGACAATTCGTTGTCCTTGTATGTGTTCACTGCACGTGCCCACAGCCAACCGCCTTGGGTCTTGGCTGCAAACCTTGGATGCCGTTACCGACAAAGCAACCTAACCTTACCCAGACAACTAACAGCAGGCGCTATGCTTAACTGATATTCAGGGTCCTCGCCGGATTGTGGGCATGCTGGAAGGTCCACTGATTGACGTGAAAGCAGTCTCAAATACGAGAAAGAGGCCTCTGTTGACTGACAAACATAGAAACTACTGACGGTTCCTGTGCCGGCTGGCGCCCCGTTTCACGCGCGTCGTCTGCTGGCGCCCCGAGTGGCTGACGTTGATGCCCCAGCCGCCCAGGGTCTCTCTTTTCGGCTCCACCACCAACCGCCATGGAAGAATGGAACCCAGAGAACCGGTTTTTCCCAGCCATCCAGAGCCAGAGTTACCACCGGCCCTAGATCGATCATGACGCAAGCGCCACAGGGCCGCGGCCGCCTCGATTGGTGACACGACGGCCGCCCGCGGACGGAGCCTGCTTTGTTTCGGGCCATGATTTGCACGGCGATGCGCTCATCCAGCGACAGGGCCTCTGCCCAGCCAGGCCCAAACTTGGTGCTTTGTTGCTTGGCTAGGGCTAGTCCGGGGCAGCGAATCATTCCTCGCTGAACCGAGCCGCCTTGTGTCTCAAGGAAACTCGTGTCGTACGTATATAGGGCACCAAGTCCTCCCACAGAGGCCATGTCTCGTTGATGTTCCTTTCTGGACATTCATTTGATCAAAACACTTTGAGGATTGTCAGAGGTTCTTTTTCGCGATAGGATACACACACACTACGACTTACACACCACATCCCACCCCCCCCCGCAACCATGTTATCGCGGTTCTTCGTCTTCCTCCCCTTGGTCTTTTCCTTGGTGGCCTTTATCGTATCCATCCTCTGCCTCTTTGCCGGTCGTGATGAGGGCTTCATGGAAGAGTACGACGTAGCACGGGTGAGTGTCACGCTGAACTAGGTATACGCGCATCCCGCTAACAATGCCCAGCTTAACATGTCCATGCTTGGCCACAACCTGCTGGATGTCGACTCTGATGCTTCAACTGAGGACAACAATGATGATGACGACAGCTTCTTTGACAAGGTCACCGACAAGTGGGACGAAGTCAAGGACGACATCAAGGGCAAGATCAACAACATCACAGGCGACATCGCCGACGAGCTGGCCGACACGCTTGGCGTCTCCGAGTGGTACTCGATTCATGTCATGACCACCTGTGACGGAAGCTACAAGCCAAATGCCACGAGCCCCGGTGCTGGTTACAACGTGACTAACTGTACCGAGTCGGCCCCTGACAGTGAGTTAAATTGTGAAACACCAGCTGAAGTAGATACTGACCTCTGCAGAACGCTTTAACCTCACCGAGATGCTCGATCACCAGCTCGATATCGGACCCTTCGAGCTCAGCCTCACCGACATCAACTGGCCCGATGAGATCCAAGACTCCATCGACATGCTCAACTCGGCCCTGCTCGCCCTGTTCGTGCTGTACGTCCTCGGCGTCGGTTTCTCAGGCCTGGCCATGCTGGCCTGTCTCGGAGCATTCTTCCTCTTCTCCCGCCGCGGCGTCAACGCCGCCAACCTTGTCCTTGCAGCCCTCGCCGCCGTGTGCCTCACCGTCGGCAGCATCATCGTGACCGTGGCAGGCAAGAAGGGTGTCAACAAGATCAACGATATCGGTGATGACGTCGGCGTGTCTGCGTCTGTGGGAACAAAGTTCCTCGCCCTGACCTGGGTGGCTGCCGCATTCATGCTCGCTGCCATGATCTACTGGGCAGCCCATCTCTGCCTTATGCGACGCGAGCGGAAGAGACAATGGAAGCCCCGCAAGGGCAGCTACTAAACAACGGACCCCAGGTGTCCTAACGAACTTGATGACGGCTAGAAAACGACTAATTGGTTGCTTTTGCGCGACAATGCAAATTGGAATTTGGCGACTATGATACCAGAGTGATGAACCTTTCACTTCAATTGCTTTTACGCGGCTCCAGGGGGGTGTTACAGAATGGTCCGGTTCCCTCATTTATGATTTCACTTATACATACACACACACAGCCAAGCAACTGGCACAAGAATATCTAGTAAAGTCTCAGATAGTAATACGATAGCTGGTCTATCCAACTGCCGTCCATGTTGAAACACTCCGTTTGATCGCCCTGTTGTAGGAGCGCTAGAAGAGTCACACGCTACCAGCCCCTCTGGGTAGCGATCGACCCCCTAAAGATGCACCCTAGATATGGCGCCAGTGACGTCACACAGGCATCTGTCATGCCCACGCACCAACCACGCATGAGGATCGCATTCTTGGAACTTGGCGTTTGCCCATGCCGATGCTGTCATACGAAAAAACAGCCGAAAACCACCTGCAGCCATTATCTAACTTTCCTAGATCCCGCGTCATACAGTAGCAGCAGCAGCAGCACATGTTTACCGCCTCCCGTCTCAGCCTCCCTCGACTCTGGGCAACTTCGCGTCCAACCGGCTACCGCACCATGCCTGGAGGCTTCCACGATGAAGAGTCTGGCTCAGGCGAGTCGGACTCGCTGCTCGGACGCGGCCAGAAGAAGGTGCGGCGCTTCTGGGATGGCTTTGTCGACTTTGCCTTTCAGGGCAACATTCTCCAGATTGCCTTTGGTTTGATGTAAGTCGAGACTCAACTCCAACTTGACGGCGAGAGGGCTAACAGACGACAGTCTCGCGGCAGCATTCACAGACCTGGTCAAGTCGTTTGTTAGCGATGTCCTTATGCCGCCCATCTCGGTCATCCTGCCCATCAACAGGAACATGGAGGAAAAGTTTGCCGTCCTGAAGAAGGGACCCAACTTTAATGCGTCTACGGGCTACAACACGCTGCACCAGGCACAGGACGACGGTGCTGTAGTCTTGGCCTACGGGTGAGCCTAGGTTGCCGCAAGTGAAGATGCCGGGTACTAATAGTGACTAGATCGTTCGTCAGCCAAGTCATCTCTTTCGCCATGCTCGGCTTGTCCCTCTACGGGCTTGCCCACCTGTACCAGCTCGCATCCACCGAGCCCATCATCAAGCACACAAAGAAGTGCAAATACTGCAGACAGCGCATCAACGAAAAGGTGCGATCAATGACCCTGGGGATGGAATTGTAAACTGACGAGACATAGTCTGCGCGATGCATCCACTGCACAAGCTGGCTTGACGGCAGAGAGGATCAGCATTAAGCCAACCAAGTACAGGACTGACATGATAGCGTGTGATACCCTTGTCCCTCTGGTTTGAATTGGATTGTTTGAGACGGAATATTTGGCATTACTCTTGATTTCAGCATGGTCGATGATAAATTGCAATATGCTTGATTATCAGCACATTTTGTAGCACCTCTCATGCATTTTCTACTTCCACAACTCGATTTCATGGTCTTTAATATATCGTAGAATGACTTATCACCATCTTCTAGTCTTGAAAGAGGTACTGGATGAGAACTCTTGGTGACAGGTGTTACGAGACTGGGCAGTATAAAGTCGTACATGAGTATAAACTTTTTATTGCATATTCAACAAGCTTCTAGGCGTGGCCAACACTTTATGAAGCATTGTAGAAACTTAAATTGCTTCAAGCTACGCACAGGAAGTGAAAAATGTTTGACGCAGTGACTCGGTCAAGATTGGACGAGTACAAAAAACTGAACGCACCCCTACAAGATCAAGTATAACAACTCTTCCTGAATGCTTCAAATCTTCGTGCCTCGAGTACTATACTCTGTCCACTATGAACTGCGACCAAGATGGAACCGAGGCAACCGATGCCCTACGCTGGGCTTCTTTGCCGGCAGAGATACAGTCGATGATCCTGGGTCTACTCAAGCAACACCGAGGCCGGAGCTCCTACGCCGCCGTCTCGAGGGAATGGCAGGCCGCCATCGAGGCCGAGAACTTTGGCCAAATCCAGCTAGGGAACAATGACCTACAAGAATTCGAGGAGGTAGCCAGGCGGAAGCGCCGAAAACTACTCATCAAGAGCATCTGGCTCAACATCGAGCTTGAACGATACGGTTGTCGATCGTGCCAACGTTCCGAACCTGATTACATAGTGAGAAAGAACGAAAAGACCATTGCGGAGAAAATACTAGCACTGTTTACTTTCTTGAGGGGCTGGAGACGAGGCGGAGGCGGCGATCTATCACTGGAGCTCAACGCATACTCGCCGAGCGATCGCGAACACTGGCACCAACATTGTTATTTTGGGGGTCCCAGCGAGGACACGCATACCAGAGAGCTCCATGACCCAAAGCATGGGTGGTATTATGGTCGGAAAGTCGGTGCAATAAGTGGAGAGGCTATAGAACGACTTTTTGGTGGTTGGGGACATTTTATCGGCTTCAGAAATTGTCAATTCCCCAAAGTCACGGCAATAACTACCTTCATAGTACGTCGGCAATTTCGTCGTCAGTTTTTTCCATCCGACTTCCAGTCTCTATTGAGCCGGTTCCCTCGGCTGCAATACCTGGTATATGAGCCATGGCGACAGTGGTTCGGGCCTGTCCAGGAGTACCTTTGGGACCCAGGTGAGCGTCGATATTGTTTGCCAATGAGACAACAAGACAGCTGACATAGAGGCTACATACAGGGTATTCATCCATGATTGAAAAGACTTTTCCCAAGGGTCTCAAGAATGTGTCGGTATTTGAAGACTTCAATGAGGACTATGCTGCGCGGTTGGCAACAAACCCCCTCAATGCAGTTATGTTTCAGCAGGGGATTGACCCTATCCGAATCACGACCCCCAGGGTTGGCGCTGCATTTGCATCCAGGAGCCTTAAAGTCGAAGAGCTATCAGTCTCGTTCATGACGGATGCTAGGGACTTCTTGGATGCATGCCAGTCGGGATGGAGATGGGAACATTTACGGTCCCTTGTCCTGACGTCGCGTCTAATGACACCTTCAAGGCGTCAGGTCGAGGTGACGCATCTGCTGCGAGATGCAGGAGTGATTGCAATGCGCATGCCAGAACTGCAGACCATGGCGTTCTGGAACGGCGCCAAGGGCGAGGCTTGCGCATTCACGTATCGCAGGGGAGATGGTTCCATCACCTGGAGAGCAACGTGGGATATGAAGCTGGAGCCATGTGTAATCGAGGCTTGGAGACGGGTCATCTACCAGTACAGTCGACAGGCTTTTCGGGTCAAGAGCGAGATCATAGGCTCCAGGATCCTGTCACACGGGGATGCCATCCATCACTTGGACTTGCCTGCTGGGGTCATCGATCCGGTGTCCCTATGGCAGATCCGGGAGGAACACTCGTGAACCCAGGGATGGCTTGGAAGACGCCAGCATTGATGAGCCACTTCTGTTTGGAGGAGTGTTCTGTTGCTTTGTTGGAGCTCCCTGGTCACTTGACGTTTGATTCTCAACATTTGGATATCTATTCGGATTTGTGATACTCTCAAATTTCTCTGCCTACCTTGCTCTCAACCCTACCTTTTGGTGCAGTGACATAACGATGCCTACAACCTTATAGGTACGTATGCGAAGCAAATAGCAAAATGGAAGTGTGTAATCAGCAAGCTTCTTAAACTCAAGTTGTTAGACTAGTAGGAGGTTAATTAGAAAGTCGATCGATATGACGTACCCGTTAGCTCATGTGGGG
>JAAGWO010000577.1:0-35705 GCA_013266205.1 Fusarium decemcellulare
GTCGGCTAGTGATCGCCCGACGGTCCGTGGAATTCGCAGCAAGAACCCACGCGATGCCGTGTTTGAGACGGCAGGCCAGGCTGTTGACAGCTTTGGTTTGAATGATCGACCTGTAAATCACCGTTCTGGATCAGCTCCTCGGAGTAAACAGCGGAGACATTGGCAGAACGGGAGCTGGGGGCCAGAATCTGAGACCAATGTGACCACGATTACTCAATAAGCCAAGTGTCTTTTAATTTCTTTCAGTATTATCTGTTATTCATAGTAGTTGTTAAATATAAAATATCTTATTTTTTACAAATTATATTATACATTTGAAGTCATTGAATACTTGATATAAAGATACTATTCCTAGAATAATAATTAAACTTTGCCCAGGCTCCCTGTTCTCAGCTGCCCCCTACGACTGAGTAGGGTCGGCGTTAAGACATCCGCAAAGCCGTACATAATAGGGCGCTTTGAGCAGTGTATTCTCATTGCCTTAGATTGAATCCATCTTGCCGCTGAGACTTTAGTACCTTCCTTGTTAGGCACTATCACGTTGGCCCTGCGTTCAAAAGTTCCGCTGCGATTCAAACAAATCTACTGCCAATGGGGCGGTGATCAGCAGTTAATGCAGAGGTCTTGTGACGTAAAGAGATACTATCTCTTTTTAATGTTTCATGATAAGCAGGTGGTTAGATAGGCTCTGGAAGAGAACGATCTCGGACTGCCAAGATGTAGTTGGCACCATTGTTGGAAACAGGGCAAGCACATAAAAGGATATTTAATACCTAACATTTTCGTCAGATTCAGGCTGCCAAAAGTCTATCGATTAAGTCTGCCGATTGCAACATGTTCGCACTGACCAATTCCCGTCTTCACCGTTATCAATGCCCAAGCGATGGACCTTGCTCTTTTTTCAGCCTAAGGATTCCTTCCTGCAATCCTACATGAGACCAACAACCAACAGCAAAACAGCCAACAACCAACAGCCCAAGCTAACAGAACAGCCAACAACCAACGGCCAACAACCCACACCCGCAACGCTACGGAGTAGACAGCTATTATCGCCGACCTTCACGGCCGAGATCAACGAGAACAGGCCACGGCGTTGAGCCACGCGCCAGTAGCACAGCAATTAGCCGTCCGAGATCCAATTCAGAGAACATTCAACAGAATGGAATGTGTACAGTTCTGAATGACCGAGTTCAAGTATATAAAGGGGTAATAGCCTCCGTGAGAAGAACACAAGCATCACAACCCAACTCATATCCAACATCCCAAGCCTCATTGATATCTGTAAGACAACACAAGCCAAACTTAGACGGCACCACTCAGCTAATCATTGAATCTTCAGGATCAAGTCTCTTCAACATGTTCGGAAAACAGGGCCCTGCGAAGACCTTGCTCACATTTGCCGTCGTTGGAGGCATCTTGGGCAACGTGGTCGTCGGCTTGCCCACCACCCCGACTGACGACGGCAAGAAGGATGACACCGCTAAGGTACAAGATGTCTTTTACTCTGTGGACTGCGAGGCTGCAACTTGGGGAGTAGCCCATCATTGCCAAGCCTGGTGTAGTAGCTCGGGTCGTCTGAACTTCAACACAAGCCGATGCCCGATTGGAGGAAACAATGCGGACGATATCTATTCGGATTGCTACTGCGTTGGAGAATGTGCCATTTGTAAAGATGAGGAGTGAGAAGGGTTCTTATCCAACGCTCTCTAAGAGCAGTAAGGGATTCCAGAGTCTAGTAGTCGGTTACCATGGATTCTACAGGAGGAACAGAATGTATTTGCATGATCTCGATTCTCCTTTTTAGTACCAGTGACTAGCTTGCCCTATGATGCATAACTTTACACTACTACCTTAGATAAAATCTTATCTGCGTCGCTCGCTTATTGTGTACGCATCACTTCTGATAAACCAGGGTCATATCGACGTACCGACAGCCGGGTCTATAACGACCGATACTTTACGTCACCCCTTTCCACCTTCTTAAATCGGTATAGACTTAAAGGTGATAGAGGTTGGGTATTTATAGACCCAAGTGACCCCCAACCATCTTTAATCTTCACATAACCCCTCCTTCTTCATAACAAGGAAACAACCGTATTTCGAATCTTTGACATTAAAGACCTGACTACTCCACAATGTCAAATCAGACCCCAATCCAGTACATAGTTGACCCCTCGACCAATCCAGCTTCGTGGCCAGGCCCAGGATCAGAGTCTGATGACACCGTTATCCACAAAGTCGATGTGATTTTCATCAATATCAACGCCAGCTCTAACTTTCGCATTGTCCGCACGGGTACCAATGAACACATTCATCACGCAGTCACGCAGGTGACTAAACACGTAGCTCGGGGCCTTTATCGCATCATCAGCATGAACGTCAGCGAGTACTCTTGCGTGGTGGTCATGTCAACTGAGAAATCTAGAGATGAGCTCATAGGGAAGAATGGGTTTCCATGGGATACTGAGAGGGATCCTCAGCCGGAAGTTGTATTGAGGTAGTTGAGACTTAAGGTCTTCAAGAAGATGTACAGGGAGTCTTATCCCCACCCCAATCTAGCCTTCAGACCTACCTATCTTTTCAGGAGCGATCTAGCTCGGATCGGATCGGATCGTCAGAAAATATGGCCTCGTTGGGTCTTATATAATATCATAACTTATTAAAGGTGATTTACCAGTATATGATTTCTATCAAGCTGAGCTACGTACGCGAAACACGTACGGGTTGGTCTTCTTCATCAAAGTCTTCACGTCTATAAGATGACAACGTCTGGTCACCATAGGCGCTCTAGCCAATGGGGGTATTGTCGGATCTATCATGTCAACCATCTATCATAAGCCGTTACGGTGGGTACCACGTCTCTTGACCTTGATGACCCCGGTATGCCGTGAAGTTTGCTTAAGATCAAACCCGCCCTTCTATCCTCGTCAAGGTTCTTGACTCTTTCTATTGCAATCCCTTTGGGGTAGTGATACGACTATATTCAGTTCGGGATTGTGTCGCTCGATTTGATCCAGGAATAATTCAAGTAGCCCAACACTATTTATGTCTCCGGCTGTCAACTTGGCTTGAGGTTCATGCGCTGGCAGAAAGAGGAGCTCGCTCCGCATCCCGGAGCCAACATTCGAACCCATCGCGAGCGTCTTGATTGGATAATTCTCAAAACTCTAGTGTACAGCCACGGTCCATAACTCGGATTCAACTCTTATAGTAGAGGATGTATGGGCTACAGCATTTGGGGACACGATCAATTACGTATAAGCACGCCTTTCGCATCCACACATTGCATATTTGGAGTTAGTCTGAGCAAATGGGCCTCCAGATCGCTACTCGCGTTATTAACTCCCGAGCATTGTAAACCTTTGGGGACAAAACATGATACCATTTCGGGGAAATTGAAACAGTTTGTGGCTGCAAATTACCCTGAGGACTACATTCTGTTCCGTATTTATACGAGTATTCCTCTCGACATCGGCCCTACTACCCCAGGAAATCCGGTATAATAACTGAACATGACCTCGAATGCCGTTGCTACTAAGCCAGAAACAGAATAAAAGAGTAACCATAATGAGGGGAACGCTGGGGATGTGCTGCATCCATCAGCGCATGCAAACAACCCATGCGGCTAACGTATTCCTCGTTTACAATACGCGTATAGAATCAGACGTCGACCATTTAGCCTAACATGATCGGGCCTTTTACCACCGAATCTACTTGGGCGCTATTGGCTGAGCGGGACAACATAGCTGTAACTGCTTCCATGCTTCGCAAGGCTTTTGGTCAACGTACCACTGGCACCGTATGGGCCATGCATCGTATTCATTACGAAAACCCTCGGCTTGATCGTCACCGATGGCCAGCCAAGAACATCTTATCGGGCCGTAATTTGGGGCCCCGGATTCTATTGTTCAAAGAATGAGTTCTTAGATCCACCTGTGAGGATATATAACCGTCGATCAAGTTGCCCTGTTCTCATCCCAAGATAATCTCCACAGACAAGCTTCTTAGTAAGATTTTGATCAAGATGCATCTTTCGAGTATCTTCACGTTTCTAGGCTCTGTTACTTGTACACTCAGCCTGGCAACTCGAAATGATGGCAGCAAATATGTTCCAACGCTTAAAGGTGCCCAGAAACGACCATCCTCGATCTCACTTGTTCCTATTGAGCTAACGTTTTGGTGCATCCAGAGTGGGACGAGGCTGAGCAGAAAGCTGCCCAGTTCGTTGCATCTCTCAACCTGACGGAAAAGGTCACATTGGTAACCGGAAGTCTTACCGAGGGATCTGCTGTTGGCTGCATTGGCAGAGTCCGACCAATTGAACGTGTTGGGTTTCCAGGTCTTTGCCTCCTGGACGGGCCCAATGCTGTCAACAGAGCTCATCTTGTGAGCATATTCCCGTCGGGGATGGCCGCTGCCGCAAGCTGGGACCGTGACATGCTCTATCAACGTGGCGTTGCGCTTGGGCAGGAGTTCAAGGCCAAAGGCGGCCATGTCATCCTTGGGTACGTCTAACTAATAACTCCTCGGAGGCGCTGAATTCCGCTATGGCTCAAAAGCTAACCTTTAGACAAGACCAACTACCGGCCCCATCGGGCGGCACCCAGCTGGTGGTCGAAACTGGGAGGCCTTCTCCCCTGACCCTTACCTGTCTGGTGAGGCTATCAAGTACACTGTCATGGGCCACCAATCCGCTGGTGTGCAGACTTCATCCAAGCACTTCATCGGCAACGAGCAAGAAACCCAGAGATCCAACACTGTCCATGAAGATGGCAGTGTGACTGAGGGTATATCATCCAACGTTGACGACCGCACCCTGCATGAGCTCTACCTCTGGCCCTTTGCCGACGCCATCAAGGCCGGAACCACTTCCATAATGTGCAGCTACAACCGATTGAACCAAACATATGCTTGCGAGCATCCACATCTTCTCAAGAATATCCTGCGCAAGGAACTTGGCTTCCGTGGCTACGTCGTGTCGGATTGGTTCGCCACCCATTCCACTAGTGAAGCCGCCAACGCTGGGCTCGACATGGAGCAACCAGGTGAAGTACCCGCCGGAGCCCCAGGAGGTTACGGAGGAGAGGTTTATTTTGGATCAAAGCTTGAAAAGGCGGTACAAGCTGGCAACGTCACCCAAGAGCGTATCAACGCCATGGTCCGCAACCTCATGACACCATACTTTCTACTACACCAAGATACATCCGACTATCCCCCTGTGGATCCTTCCTTGCGCTTCCTGTTGAGTATCACCAACATTGGGTGGGACTCGCCTTATATCGATGCCCGAGGACCCCCACAGCCTGGGCTTGATGTTCGTGGAAACCATCATGAGCTGATCAGAAAGATGGGTGCTTCTGCAACTGTTTTGCTCAAGAATGAAAACAACACCCTTCCTTTGAACTTCAATGGCAAGAAAGGTATTCGCAACATTGGTGTTTTTGGTAACGCCGCCATCGACCCAACCGAAGGTATCGTGGTTCTTCCGTCTGAAGATGACATCGGGCCAGAATATGGTCCCTTGGCCATTGGTGGTGGTGCGGGTTCCGGTCGAAATTCTTACCTCATCTCGCCCTTGGAAGCAATCAGGACTCGTGCTCGCAAGTCTGGCGCTATGGTCCAGCACCTCGCCTCCAACGATGTCATTGCCGGCAACGACTTCAGATCAATCTATCCAAAACCAGACATCTGTGTTGTCTTTCTCAAATCCTATGCAGAGGAGACATTTGATCGTCCGTCACTTGAACTAAGCTGGAACTCAACTCTCGTGGTCAAGAATGTTGCCAAATTCTGCGGTGCTGGAAAAACAGTCGTGGTCACCAACTCAGCTGGAGTCAATGTGCTGCCTTGGGCCGACAATGCGAACGTCACCGCTATTCTAGCTACGCATTATCCGGGCCAAGAAATCGGTAACTCCATCGCGGATGTTCTCTGGGGTGACACGGAGCCGAGCGGAAGGTTGCCTTACACCATTCCCAAGAACGAGGAGGATTATGGTTTCCCCATCGTGAACCTGACCGGATCAGACGGAAAACCAGAAAAAGATTCGTCAAAATGGCAAGCAAACTTTACCGAGGGCACGCTCATCGACTACCGACACTTTGACTTCAACGACATTGACCCCCAGTTCGAGTTTGGGTTTGGTCTTGGGTATACGACTTTCGAGTTGAGCTCTGATGCAAAGATTGTCAAACTTGCAACAGAGTCTGTCTCCGAGTTCCCCAATCCCAAATCCAAGATAGAGCCCGGTGGCAATCCAGAGTTATGGACGGATTTATTCTCGGTGTCAGTTCGTGTGAAGAATACCGGAGCACGAAAAGGCAGCACCACCGTCCAGCTATACCTGTCGCCTCCAGAGGTAGAGGGCGGCCAAGACGTCCCCGTGCGAGTTCTTCGTGGGTTTGAAAAGGTTGAGGTGCGCAAACATGAGACGAGGCAGGTCGAGTTTAAGTTGAGGAGAAGGGACCTGAGCTATTGGGATGTCACCAAGCAGCAATGGGGGATTCCCCGAGGCGAGTTCAAGCTGTCGATCGGTTTCAGCTCACGAAATCTTCCAGTCACGCAAGAGCTACACATTTCGTAGCGGCTGACGAGAGCTTACACAACACAAGTTCTTTCGGAAGGTCAAATGGCTCAATGCTGACGGAAGCGCACCCTGCCTTGAAAACTCCGCGAGCTAAGGAGCCCTGTCGCCCAAACTCCGCTGCGTATCCACTCTCTCCGCCGATCCGGCCCCACATTCTCCGCGGCCCATCCCGGTCGCCAAGCTGTGCCGCTCAGCCCTACAAGCCCAGGTTTGGAACGTATTATACAGCCAGTGTTGGAGATAACGAAGGATTTTTGCTGCCAATGGGTTGAATAGTACGATTGTAGCCAAGAAACATAGTCTCTCGCCGTGAATAGCATCTCTGCCAGTGTTCCCGATGCGGGTATCATTTGGCCCACTTTGCTTGATCCACGGTGTCCAGTTTGTTTAACATCTAGGACAAGAGTTGACGTATGAAACAGAGGCATTGGGAAGTTTTTTGTTTCTTAATACGAAATATTTGATGGATCTTTAACTTTGAATGAGGGTGTCTTCATTGCCTACATACGTTCTACTTCGCCTGTGACAACGTGTACCGTTTCGCAGAACTCAAGAGCTGCGCCCGAGATGAGCAGTCCACCAACACCACCAACGGAGATAGTCGTAACCAAAGCAATGTCCGGAGCTGAATACAACCACTTTCCTTTTTCTTCTCATTACAAGGCAATCATAGAGATACGTCTTTCTCCCAGGGTGGAACTTGTCCAGGTAAGACAGAAATGAAGATTTCTAAAGGCCGGTCCAACCAGCTAAAATCCGAACATAAGAGAAGAGCATCCAGACATAAATACCACGATCGCGACTTTAATTTCTCATCTCAATCACTTCAACGCAATTCACAAATAACTGCAAAGCCAACAATTCATCCAAGACTCATTCAAACACTCAAAATGTCCAAGTACGCCGCAGCTCACAGCAACCCCCAAGGCCCCGGCGACGCCCGGCCCACTGCCCTTCAGATTGTCCAGGACGAAGGTCTCGTCGGCAATCTTACTGGAATTTCCGTCTTCATCACTGGTGCCAATCAAGGCGTTGGTCTCGAAACTACTCGCGCTTTCCATGCAACTGGAGCCACCGTTTACCTCGGGGTCAGAGACCACGCCAAAGGCCAGCAGGCCATAGAGGACATCCAGGCTGCAGACCCAGCCAACAAGGCGCCCCTTCACTCTGTCGAAATGTCTCTTGATTCATTCGACTCGGTTCGAAAGGGCGCCCAGGCCTTGCTCGACCAGACCAAGAAGCTGAACATCCTCGTCCTCAACGCTGGTGTCATGTATACCCCTGAGGGTAGAACGGCCGATGGCTTCGAGACGCAGTTTGGCATCAACCATCTCGGTCATTTCCTTTTGTTCCAGCTGCTTAAGCCTGCACTTTTGGCAGCCAGCACACCTTTGTTCAACTCGCGTGTCGTCTGTGTCGCGTCCATGGGCCACAGAGCTGGCGAAGTTCGCTTCCATGACTTCAACTTTGACGAGCCCGGGTCTTACGATCCTTGGGTTTCCTATGGCCAGTCAAAGACGGCCAACATCTACATGGTCAACGAGATTGAGAAGCGCTACGGGAACCAGGGTCTTCATGCCCTCTCGCTTCACCCTGGCGGCGTTCTGACAAACCTCCATCGATACATCGTCGATCCAGAGATTATCAGCATCATGTCGCGCGATGAAGAACTCAAGAGACGTATCAAGTCTCCAGCTCAAGGTGCGGCAACCACCCTTTATGCTGCACTGAGCAAGGAGTGGGAGGGAAGAGGTGGGAGATACCTCTACGACTGTCATGAGGCCGGCCCGGCAGATCCGAACTCGGGTACCATGTCGACTGACAATGGCTATGCTCCTTGGGCTTATGACGAAGAGAAGGCATCCAAGCTCTGGGTTGAGTCCTGCAAGATGATTGGCGTCGAGGCAGATGATTGATTGGCGACGCTGCTCTGCCTAGCTGTAGTAGATGAAGGAAGGGATTGGACTTAAATCGTTAGATGCATTTAGGACTGTCGTTACGATATGGAACCCATTTATTCACCATAAAACACGAGCAACTCTTCAAAAATACACATTCCTTTCACTGCTCAAAGAAACCGTCTGAAACTCTACCTAGTCTCGAAAGTAAAAATACTCCCCCTACATGCGTAAGGATAATTATCTATAGATTTAACCTTAAACAGTGACGTGTTTGACATCATCCCATTGGTTGGGTTTGGGGGCTTTAAATCCTACGACAGGGATGGGGATGTTGGTCCAGATCGTATGTAACCAACAGAGGCTGTTGGTTGCGGCGTACAGAATGCCTCCAGATTATGACGCATGTAGCAAGGCTGACACGGGCTTGGGTTGAGAGGATCAATGGATAATCGACCCCTATAAAACATCGCAGCCCTTGCAGTGTTGGCTGTTTGCTACCCGAACAAAATACACCACGCTCCTCTTGCGGAACACCCCTCGTCCAGCTGCTGAAGCGTACCAAAAGGGATCCGCTTTACCGACATGATGCTTTTGAACCTCTCGTTAATTTTATCTCTGCTTTGCGTCGCCTCGGCGAAGGATGTGGGAGGGTAAGAAACAGACCGGCTTGCTTCCCTACCTACCTGCGTTCCCACTGACTCATGAATTGAAGTGCTGGCAACTTGACGGTTGCGTTCTTCACCGACGACCAAGAAGAGTCCTGCACGGCCAAAGACACCTCAGAAGGCCTGATCCTCACGACATCCAGCATCCCGACAGAGTTGACCTGCTTCAACCTCACGGATATCTTTTCGCAATCCAATGACATCGGATTCCAAGAAGCCCTAGAACCACTCGAGGACAAGTCCTCGGGCGTCGATTGGCTCTTACAAAATCGCGATGACTTCGACTCCAAGGCGAATTACTCACAAATCCGGTATGAGCTGCTGAACAAGACCACTGAAGACGAAAGTGGAGAGGTGGCCGCATGGGTATTGTACGTCTACGCATTTCCCAATTGTCAGCAGATTATCAACGGCGACAATGTCGATGCCGACGATTATCCTTGGTTCGAGAGCAGTTGCCAGACTCAGGAGGGCGGTGAATGCCAGGGTGTCTCGTATCCTATCAAGAGCTTTGCCATTGTTTCGACAAACAGGGAAGGGAAATGCGAGGCGTGGGCGAAGCAGGGCTCTGCTACAAAGTTCAGTGGCAGAGTTTTGCCGCTTGTTTCTACTTTGGCTGTCACAGTTCTTCTTTTGGTTTTATAGAGTATACATGTATCTACACCTTCCCGTACTACTATAGCTATGGTGAGCAAGCAGGTTAATGGGAATCTATCAAGCACCAAAGACCCCAAGATCGCACGAGAACTGAGCTCGAATTTCTAGCCATTGTTCTATTATGGAGAATTCAAATAACCTTAACTTCCTCGCCGCTCCAATTCTCGACCTTGAAGTCACCCTCGTCTTGTGCTTGGAACAGACCTACGCGTCGGTAGTTGCTGCTCTCCCCTGATTTGTCCCGTAAAAGCATCAAGCCACGAATAATGCCATGGTCTGTATGAGCTCGCCCAACAGCTATAAATGTCAGCTCAACCTCCATCATCCTAACATTCCCTTGATCACAAAGCACTATATCACCAACGCAGTCAGGCCAAATTAGCAAACCTTTGCTGTTTTGCTTGCTGATGGTGAGATGCGATTCCGAAGGATCCAAGGCAATAGTTCCGCTCCCGTGCCAAAAGAGACCCCGTCGAACAGGTCCTCGCATCTTCATGAACCCCTGAACTGACCGATCAAAGTCTCCCGAAACGCCGAAGTCGACGATTCTGAACGATTCCAAAACAACCCTGCTAAGTTGGAAGATCACACCCTCGTCGATCGCCGCCCAGGACCAAGACGGTGCACGTCTCTCATCCGGCCGCATGCGTCTCTCGGAGAAGGGCGTCTCAGTCCGCCACAACAGAAACGAAGGCAGAGTTTCGTGGTCCCATAACCCGGCGAGATAGCGTACGCCAGTCGCTCTCTGAAGCTCGATCGCCACGCCGCTGATTGCAGCCAAACGATCTTGCGGGAAAGTCAGCTTCAGGGCAGAGTATTTTCGGATGATATCGGCCCATGAGTCCAAAAGATCCGACTTTGAAAGCGAAAATCCCCGGATCCCCGGTGGATTCAGAAATGGAAACAGGTTGTAGTTCTTATAGCTCTTCACGGCGTCAGAGGCCCAGGATGGATGTCTCGGGATGGAAAGGTTGTTATTTCCGCTGTAATTCTGCTCGCAGGAGCAGCTCCACCGCGATGTTCTCCAACCATATTCGAGCAGTCGATGGGAAAGCAAGCGCTCCTGGAAAGCCCATGCACGTTGTGACAGTGGCTCGGGTACGGGTGGTGACAACCAGGTGTACGAGTCCAGGTATGCTGTTCCCGACTCGCCCAAGGGCAGATCCAATGCGACCTGCACTTTGCTGTAGTCCGGTCTTTTTTGCAAAAAGCCCTCCGTGCAAGTCTCAGAAGATGAGGCGCAGATTGTCAGATCTGCATTCTTGAAAATATCAGGCATCTTGAGGAGCTCGGTCTTAAGATCCTCGGAATCATCTTGAAGTATGCAGAGACTATCAATCCAGATATAACGAAAGCCGAGTTTCTGAGCAATCTTGAAGGTATCCTTGAAGGCCATGGGTACGTGATCATAAGATACGACCCATGATTGAGAGGGGTAGAACTTTGACGATGTGCATGTGAGTGCTTGAGGCCCGCCAGAGCAATAAGACAGGCACACGTAGGCAGGTATATCAAGACCCAATGTGGATTTGACCACAATGTCTGCTTCTGGACTGGTGCCGATGTCTATGATACGAGTTGGTTTAAATCGGCTGTTATATGACGCCTGCAGCTTCGGTGTGCAAGTGCATCTTGACAGCCAACCTTTGATATCTGACGTCGTTTGTTCAGTATCGACGTTTCTATCAAATGAAGGTAGAATACGCGAAACATGATCACCTATCGCTTGTCAGCCTCTTACTACGATGCCGTGGGCATGACACCTTCCACGTACCGCTATAAGTATACGCGTTGAAGCAAGTTCCCGTTTGTCCATTGCCGCAATCGAGGTATGCGAACGAGTGCATCGGGCTGCCAGCCGGCGGATCAGATGGAAACGCCATGAAGGCAATTTGAAAAGGTTTCAGACTGAGGCTACGCATGAGGTAACGAGCACTCTGTACAATACTGGTACAACAGGTGCATCGACCGAAAAGATGCGTCTTGATCAACAGCCATAGGCTCCGCTGGCTGTAAATCGCAAGTAGGGCTTCGCAAAGCCGGCAACCTGTACGAGCAGCCTCTCGAACCTTGCTGACTGTGTGTGGGAAGCGAACCCAGGTCAGCCCTTTGCGAGGCGGCCGTTGTCTCTTGACTTTGAGGGGAGTTCGACAAGTTACGCAAGTGGTGTGGTCCTCTGCGTTATCAGAGTCGAACTGTAGAATGCTGTCTTGCGGTGCAGACATGTTGACAGACTGGCCACCACTGTCATATCCACTCATGGGTAGAAGTTGAGAAGCACTGGGCGGATTATGTCGTATCTTAAGCGAGTTGCCTTGTCTGACAGTGGCCAATCAGATTGTCCTTCACAAAAAATAAGATTTGCCCAAGTCTAGGTAGGTAGGCATCAGCTGCAGGCAGACTGACTCCGCCGCAACACGGCCCCCCTCATTGTCTTTCGCTTGGTTAAGATAATTCAACACCCAACTTACATCTCAGCTTCTAGATCAGAATACACTCCTCGCATCAAACCCTTCATAGGCGCAAGAGTTCATCAAGAATTTCCTAGCCTCAAGGCATCATTAAATCAGGTATGTGTATTGTGCCCATGCATACTTGAGCTCCTCTTATTGACGGTTACCGGAATACTAGTACTCCGATACCATGGTGCTATGCCCGGTTTGCAAGTTACCGAACCCAAGTACCTCGCTTACGTGCGATGCATGCGGGTCGTTGCTTACAAAAGAATGTATGGGGATCGGTTCCGCAATAGATTTAGTAAAGCTAAATGAGAGTACCAGATCATCAGAGCAGAGACCATATGATGTCAATCATAGCTCTGAGAGAGCCGGTATGAGCAAATTTGAGCTTGCTACCTTGATTGAACAGAGCTGTCACTAACCTTTGTGTTAGACCAAATCATCAGACTCGTGGGAAAAGAGGGTTGATTGTAGCCCGGGGCACTTGAATTCTATGAGTGTCTTTCAATTGATATAGGCAATTATTGTTTCCAATCGTTCTTATCATGGAAAATCATCTCGGCTAAGGTTCTGTTCGACCGCTAGCATTTGCGATGCCCGTGCAGTTTGGGCTTAGAAAGAAGTTCAACAACGACCCAGAGAAGATAACATACGGTGCCACAGGACCCTACCAAGGATTCGTAGAATGATCGGCTGAGCCCATGTATACTAACGGGATGCAGCCAGTTCTTGACCGTAGTTGCAAGTATTTGGGGATTAGGAACTATGCAGTATGTACCATCACAGCGGCTACCTAGGCAAGGAATCTCAGGTACTCCACTGGGGTATTCTTTCTCCTTGACTAATCGACAACGGTTACAAAACTCTTCCTCTTTCCATTTCGTACTATTAAGACTCTGTGCTCATTTGAAGGATTCCTTCACTGTCCTGGGTTTCCAGGCTTTGAATTCGAGCGAAGTGGGCGATCTTGGCATCTTTTGGGTTTCGAAGGAATGAATAGAAATTGTCAAGATAGCTTTCGAAAATATCTTGCTTTGGTATCGGCACCCGAATGTCTGAATTGAGCGGGACTGGTTTCTCCAAGTCAAGAATCAAGTCACCAAGCCGTAGAGGTAGCTTTGAGTCGGGTGAGCAGGCTAAGGGATAGGGCTCGGATGGGAGAGACTCAAGTGACATGTTGTCTGGCTTGCTAACAGTTGAGTGCTGATGCCATCCTTAAAAAGTGCCTGTTCCACCCTCAACCTTATTCTCATGCGGGGAACATCCCCGTCGGGGCACAGCAGTTAGCCAGCCTACTCTTTCATGCTAGCCAACAAAGGCATGATTCAAGCACAGGAAGCACAGCTCGCCGCCCAAACAAAAAGCTCCTGCATCACCAAGAGCGGTATGACACCTCAATTCCTCCCTCAGCCTTTTTTGGAATAGAAATAAGCCAAACAGCTGCCTGAGCGGTCATTCTTCTCCGTTGGAGAATTCACAGAAGCTTTAGGGTGGCTGTACGTAATGTGCCAGCAGACGTGTCGGGGTACGTAGTGGGGCTACGTCATGAAAACCCCGAGAGCGCGAGGTGCGAACGGTTCGCGCAAGACGTCGCTACGTACACTTAGAGACGGACGCGGATTTGTTGAGCGACGCGGCCCATACGTAAGAGGCTAAGCCTGGGAGGCGAAAAAAGACCAAAAGCCTGTTGCCGGGTTCCTGGCCTTGTGACGCGGGACGACGGGAGTTTGCCAGCGAAGATTTGAGATCTGCACCGCCACAGATGGCCTGCGCCACACCGCGGCTCTCAAAGAATCTGGAGGAAGCCCAGCTGTGGCAAATCAAACATGTCTCGTCTTTGAGGACCCTGTTACTGATGCAGTGGTCTTTGCCAAGACAGTTTATTTCGCTTGTGACAGTGGACATTCCTGCAGAGCCTGCAGCGTTGGGGTTGGGTGTGGCGCAGCAGGACACCACTCAGCTGGAAAAGTTGCCTCTTGGGCCGAAACGCTTGGCAGCTACGCAAGCCATCGCACTGCAGAAAATAGGCGTCGGAGGCAACCAGGAAAGAGCGAATCATGGCCCACGCGTCATCCTGTATAAAACACACATGACAAGGAAACACAGACGTCTTGGCCAAGACCGTTCCCCCTCTTTGAACTTGATTCTTCTACATAAACATACAGCCTGATCTTGCTGGTGCCACTGCCATATCTACTCCTGCAACTTCTCGCTGCGAGAGAATGGGCTCTCTGTTCGTCATCCCGCCAGAAAAAGACGCCCAGCGAGTTGCTGACTCTCTCTACTTCCAGGCACACGATGCGCCCTTCGATCGAATCTTCGCTGGGCGACCAGGGCCTTGCTACCGAGCAACGCAGCCTGCTAGACCTTATCGACAAGCTCCAATTCGCCCAGCTCGACGATGTCAAGCTGCCACAGATCGTCGTCGTCGGCGATCAATCCGCTGGCAAGAGTTCCGTCCTCGAGGCCCTCACCGGTACACCGTTCCCTCGCGATGCCGGCGCCTGCACACGGTTTGCGACCGAGATTCGCATGCGAAGAGCGAAGGAGACCAAATTGAAGGTGTCCATCATTCCCGACAAGACACGACCTTACAATGACCAAGCTCGCCTTCTGCAATGGGGAGGCGACGTCACCGGCGACACCCCCTTCGACGCCATGATGCGAGACGCGACCGAGCTCATCGCTCCCAAGAGTATCCCCGGCCGCTTCGCTGCTCGAGATATCCTCGTTGTCGAGAAGAGCGGTCCGGACATGCCGCTTTTGACCCTCGTTGATCTTCCCGGCCTTGTCCGAGTCGCCAACCGTGACCAGTCCGAGTCTGACATCCAGACCATCGAGGCCCTCTCCGATCGATACATGAAGAGTTCTCGAACAATCATTCTCGCCGTTATTGGCGGAAACAACGACTATGTCCAGGCCCCGATCCTCAAGAAGGCCCGCTACTTTGATCCCTCTGGATCCCGGACCATTGGTGTCCTTACGAAGCCTGATATGACCGAGCGCATCGGCCTTGAAGAAAAGTTCATCGAGCTTGTCACAAACAAGGATCAAGAGAACAACTTCAAGCTCGGCTGGTATGTCCTGCTGAACCCTGGACCCGGCGAGCGATTCCAGACAGCCGAGGAGCGAGCCCAACGAGAGGCCGACTTTTTCACTCGAGGCAAATGGGCAGCTCTGCCACCGCACATGTGGGGTATTGGTGCCCTTCGCGCCAAGTTGAGCACCCAGCTTCAGCGACATATTGGCAAGCATGTCAAGACTCTTCGCCGACAGATCCAGCAAGCGCTGGAGGGATGCGAGGCTCAGCTCAAGGCCATGGGCGTCGGCAAAGACACTCCTGAGGAGATGCGATTCCAGATGGGCGAGCTGTTCACTGCCTCCAACAACCTCGTCACTCCTGCGGTGAATGGTAACTACAAGAACCCTTTTGGCGAGCGATTCTTTGCTAGACAGTCGAGCCCCAAGGGTACGCCATCGCAAAAACTTCGTGCTCGCATTCGTGAGGAAAGCGAGCGCTTCGCCAAGCGATTCCGGCAGCACGGTCGCAAGGTTACGTTCCAGAACAACCAACCTGCCGGTGCTCCCAACGGCGTCAACGGCGCTGCCAACCTTCCCGCTGCTGGCACAGTTGGAGATCGTTCCAAGAAGGACTTTGCCGAGTATGAGGTTGAGCCTCTTCTTCGGCAGATCCGGGGTAACGAATTGCCCCTTGATTCCAATCCTCGGGCTCCGTACATCCTCTTCCAGGACTATTCCAGGAACTGGCCTGTTTTGGCGCAAGAGTACAAGGACAATGTCAGTGTCATCTGTAACGAATTCCTTGCCGATGTCATCGACTACGTCTGGCCTATGCGTATGCGCGATCCCCTTCGCATGCACTTCCTCGAGGTTAAGATGAAGGAACTCATCGAGGGTGCCGATATCGAGCTTGGTCGCCTCACCGACGACATGGAGCTAGAGGTGCAGCCTTTTGACCCTGAGTACGAGGAACGCCTGAGGAAGTGGCGTGCCGACGCCACAGAGAATGGCGGAACCTATTCCGAGGCTGAAGAGGTGCTGGAGAAGATGCTCATCTACTACGATCTCACTGCACGCATCTTTACACGCAATGTTATCACCCAGGTTGTTGAGCGACACTTGCTCCTGGGCATGCTCCGTCTATTCAACCCCATCGAGATCCTGCGGATGCGCGACAACACTATCGAGGCCATTGCCGCCGAGAACAAGGAGACCCGTGAGCGCCGCAAGACCCTCCAAGTGCAGAAGAAGGCCATCGAAGAGGCTAGAAGCATCTGTGCCAGTCTTGCCATGCGAAGCGAGCTACGAGCATATGAAGACGAGCCAGAAGACGATGTTGATACTGACGATGAGGGTCAAACCCCCCGAGAGGTAACTCGCCGTCAGGTCGGTGCGCCTCAGAACGGCGCACCCCAGAGCGGTCTCCTTCCGGCGCAACCGACACAACCAGCGCAGCCTGCCCCTCCGCCACCTCGCTCTCACGACTCTGTTCGACGGTCAAACCGCGACAGCCGCGACGAGCGCTCCAATCGCGACGAGCAGCGATCTAGTCGCCCTCCTGTAACGCCCCAGGAGGCTTACCAACAGAACAACCCCTACCGCCAAGAGTGGGAGCCCGTGTACTCTTCACAGTCCCAGGAGCAACCACAGCCAGGGCATGCTCCCCCACCGCCTCCCCGTCCCTCGAAGGTAGGTCTCGGAGACACCGAGGCGTACTATGAGTCTGCTCGCCGAACGGACTCGTACAACGAGAGCCCCGGCCGAAGTGACAACCGACGAGAGGGCGCTAGGCATAGACTTGTCAATGCTATGAGAATGGGCGGAAACTAGGTAGCTGAACATTTTTTTGACTAGAAATTTGGGTTTAGAGGGATGAGTGTTGGCGTTTTGAACGAACTTTTGAGATATCCTTATCTGATGAAAGCGAGTGATGACTGGGCACTGGGCTACTAGAACGCGCCCGTTTGTATAAATAGATTCAATACAAGAATGATGCACTAGAAAGTTTTTCGCCATGACTATTGTGAAGTACATATTTGATACACAAGAGCGAGACATATTCATGCACATGGAGCAACACGGAAGGGAGGATGAGATTTAAACGCCGCCCACACGGGCAGCGTGCTATGTACATGTGTATATGAACAAGAATAGCCATGCTCGCCAAAGTAGGTTGCTGCCCCTAAATGTCGTCAACGAGCGGGCTGAGGCCTTGAGCAGTACCAAGACGGTCCTCAAGGTAGAATCGAAGTCTCTCAACAGCCGCCCGGTCAGACATCCACTCGGCAAAAGCAACAGGATCAGTTCCAGGCATCTCAAGGATAGAAGGATAACCAGCAGGAGGAGCAATGTCACTGCGGACGGTCCAGCTGTTACGAGGAGCCAAGAACTCCTTGCTGAGCATGTAGCTGTGTAGCAACTTGGCGCCCTCGGGGTGAGGAGCATCCTTGAGGATGGCACCCCTCTGAGCCCAGGAGACGAAGCGACCCTTGGTGGGGAAAGAGATGTTGTAGGGAGCGGTCTGGTTCAGGCTGCCGGATGCGGTGAAGGTGGCGGCCCATTGGGTGTCGTCCTGGGAGAGGATTGTTCGGGGGGATCTGGTGCCGCGGACCCAGCGGGGGTTGAGGGCGATGAGCTTGTCGAGCCATTCATCGCCAAGTTGTTTCAAGCTGTGATGTATATGTAAGTTGACTGATTACATGTTCTGAGATTGAGGTACTCACATCAGGTCAAAGCCAAAGAGAACGGCGTCGTCATCGTTGGGATACGTCAGGACAAGCTTGTCCTTGAGTTCGGGGCTCACCCAATCCTCCCACTCAACAGGTTCAAGGTCAGGAAGCTTATCAGATCTCCACTGGCCGATCCAGGCAATGATGGCCATGCCGTAATAAGAAGCATCACCCTTGTTCTTGAACTCGGGATGGATCTTGTCAAAGCCGAGGGGAGCATAGTCCAGAAGAGCACCCTCTTCAGCCCATCGGGGGTAATCGTGCAGCGTCTGGAGGATGACACTGTCGACCTGGACATTCTTCTGGGCGAGTTGCTTGTCCAGACGTCCGTCGTGGTACTTGGACAGGTCGACGGTCACGTTGAGGGTCATGCCGGGGAAGCGCTCCTCGAAGGCCTTCTTCAGGTCATCTCGCGAGTTGGCCTCGTCGCCGCCGTGCCAGAGCGTGACGACACCGCCTTCAGCCAGAGCGGCTTTGTAGATGGCATCGATGCTGCGCTTTTCGACCTGTGTTGCGGCGTTGACGAGGACATGGCTGCCGAGGAGGGCAGCTGCGAGGATTGAACGAATCATGCTGGATGGCCTGTAGTTTAAAGAGTGATGTCTAAGTGCTCGACCTAAACTACATTTCCGAGCAGCAGCAGCATCCTTTTATCATGAGTTGGACTGCCAGGAGTTGCGGTCTATTCTACCTATCTAGGTAGTTCGTTCTGCCCGCGTCCAGGGTATAGCTTCCACAACGACAAATAAGACGATTTTCGCTATATCCAGTACATTTCACCGTTCCATGTTACATGCGTACCTTGCATAGGGTAGGGATCATAGGCATAAACATTCATCCCAACGTTCATCCCACCCAGCCCGATAGAGTCGCATCACCAAGATTGATAAGCTACCGCGCGCCAGATCCAAGAGCCGAACGGGATGGCCCGCCCAGGGGTCCATCCTCATCATCGGTCTTGTCCGAAAATGCGAAAACGAAGTGGATCTTCGGATCCGGGTTGCATCACATTGATTGACGGGTCCGGAGCAAGTATACAAACTAGGGGAACCCGGAAGAAATCACGCCTTTATATCCCCGGTATTAGTTGCTTATTAAGAGAGGATACACAGACCGCCAGTATATAGTTGATCAAGTACGCCAAGAAGTTGAGTGAGCCGATAAAAATCACTCATCCCGGGAAAATGAAACAGCGTCAAAGAAATTCCTTGGATGTTTTGTGGAGTTTTTACGTCGCGTGTCGCGTGCTACTGTCATGGGCTGCAGCCAGAACGTGCCGTTTTCCCCGGATTTACGTCACCTACGTCATACGAAATCCTTTGGTTACACAAGGAAATAACCAGGACGACAAGACAAAACAATGGCAGCTGACAGCTCCTCTCTCGCTCTCAACCTCTTTCTCTTCACCAGAACTCCTCATAGATCTTTGACTTTAACATGGTTGGCAAGAGACAGTGGGGTGGCGACAACACCACCAACAACAAGAACCACCAAGCGTCTCGGCGCCGCGACGACGCCAAGCACCCGCGCGACCTCGAGACAGGTCGGTACCAGACCTACGAAGGCTACAAGCCAAGACAGAAGCCGCGCATCTTGCAGTTCCAGGATGCGGCCCGCACCGCCCTCGAGGATGCCCGTCGTGGCGAGATCAAGCGCGCCCTGCTGCATGGTATCGACAGGCAGGGCCTTGAGAAGTACCGCAAGACGGACGACGAGCTCAAGGCCATGAAGAATAAAAAGCTCCGTGCTTTTTACGAGGCCCAGAATGAAAGATTGAATGATTGGCTTGAGGTGGATGCTGTGGTCGTGGCTATTGCGGATGATGTGCTCGAGTCGATGAATCCGGATCCGGATCACGATGGCGACCAGGAGCGCTGTGGAGGTATTCAGCGTGTCGAGGGCAATATTGGCGAGCTGTTGCCAGAGGAGGAGAAGCAGAAGAGGAGAAAGGCGGGAAAGAGGGCGAATCTGGCCATTAACATCAACGTCATCGCCAACATCTTGCTCCTTGCCGGTAAGACCTTTGCGGTCTTCACCACTGGATCGCTGTCCCTTGTCGCATCGCTCGTCGACTCGGCGCTGGATCTTCTCTGCACCCTCATCGTCTGGTCGACGAGTCGCCTCGTGCTATGGCGTGTTCAGGCCATGCGACGTCGCTTCCCCGTTGGGAGGCGTCGACTTGAGCCACTAGGCATCCTCGTCTTTTCCATCATCATGGTCATCTCATTCCTCCAGATCCTCCAGGAATCTTTCTCGCGGCTGCTTCCTCCTCACGCCAAGGCCGAGATCCTCAGCTGGGCTGCCATTGGCTCCCTTCTCGCGACCATCATCCTCAAAGGCGCCATCGGTATCGGCTGCCGACCCATTAGAACGAGCCAAGTCCAAGCTCTCGTACAAGACTGCAAAACGGACGTCATCTTCAACACTCTGTCACTCCTATTCCCTTTGATCGGCTACCACGCCAACGTCTGGTGGCTCGACCCCGTCGGCGCAGGTTTACTCTCTCTCTTTATTATCTACGACTGGGGTCACACGTGCTTCAACAACGTGGTCCGCCTCTCGGGCGAAGCTGCCGACGACCACACCCTTAAAAAGCTGATTTACCTCGCATACCGATTCGCGCCCGTGGTGGCAGGGTTCAAGAACGTTACAGCGTACCATGCAGGAGACGGTGTCTGGGTGGAATTTGACGTGCTGCTGGATGAGAAGACGCCCTTGAATAGATCGCACGACATTGCCGAGACGTTGCAGTACTGCGCCGAGGGGTTGGGAGAGGTTGATAGAGCGTTTGTGACGACGGACTATGCGGCTTCGGGGCCGCTGGGCCATGCCTTGGACTCTGAGTGGAACCATTAAGGATAGAGGTAAAGGATTGTGGTTACAGCTCTATAGGCTGATACATGTAGAACAGACTAGATTCTGCACATCAGAGATATTTGTACGATATATGTAGAAAAGCAGATTGTCGCTGTCAAATTGACATCATTCTACGCTCATGGCTCACGGCGGGACCCCAACTTTGTAGTGGTGGGTCAAGTCGATATAGCTTCAGTCCCACCCACTTTCTCGCACAAGATAGGTACCAAGCTCACAGCCATCTATAAAATCTCTGTACTCAAGATTGAGGTTTATCTGATAAAGAAAACTAGTTGAAATGAGGCCCAGTATCTCAGGGTCTCATGAGAGCTAGTGGACCCTTACTCGCACAAGGACCTTGATGTCCCGTGATGTAATGCCCATCAGGGTAGAGGCTCACCAAGAGCTATGCGATCGTTCAATCAGAGAACCCATTAACATGGATAGAATAGGGCTTGTCCATAGAGGTTCTCAATTGCGGACTCAACATGAAGAAGGATGAGGGGAGTAACATGGGGACGAGACATATAAACTCAGCTCCCTTCAGCTGCAGATCTCCCCAAAACCTCAAGACAACCTGTCCAGCATGGAGTGCAAAAACACCACCACCGCTGACATGCGGGTAGAAGAAGACATCTACGACGTCCTAATCATAGGCGCCGGCCCCTGCGGCCTCGCCATATCCGCGCGTCTCCGCGAACACACCCCCGCCGCGCTCTTCACAGACGAAGAACACCGTCGCTTCCACTGGATAAGCAAGTACGGCAACAAGATTCCCCTCAAGAATGCCCGCAATGGCAAGGTATCCCGCAAGCCGACCCGCAGACCCGAGTACAAGATGCTCGTGCTCGACGCAGAGGACGGCGACTGGATGGGTCGCTGGAAGAGGCTCTTCAGCATGTATGATATCTCGCACTTGAGGAGTCCGATGCTTTGGCATGTTGATCCGCTCGATCGCGATGCGTTGCTAGCGCATGCTTATGCTAATGAGAGGGAGGGGGAGCTGGTTGAGATTCGGAATTGTGTGGGGAGGGAGGTTAGCAAGCATGCTAGGAAGAAGACGACGGGGCAGAGACTCTGCGGTAGAAAGTTGGTTTTTCCCCTTATTAAGAGGCGATCATGGCTAATGTGTGATTTAGAAAGGAAGCCCGTGTCGACATCAACTTGAGAGATCGAAACGACTACTACAACCCTTCAACATCCCTCTTTGGCGACCACTGCGAAAAGGTAGCCGCTCGGTACAGACTCGGCACCGATCTCATCCGAAAAGAAGCTCTTGAACACCTGGACTACGGTGAAGTCAAGGGAATCTCGATCGACGCAGAGAAGCTCTTCACAGTCACGTCCAACAAAGTAAAGCGCTACGCCCGCGCCGTCGTGCTAGCCGTCGGCCCCGCAAACACAGCAAAGATCCCTCGTATCCCATCCATGCCAGACATGGAAACCCTCCCTCAGGCATGCCACAGCATGCACATCCCAGAGTTTCCTGCCCCGGTTGTTAAGGCCAGGATGGCCGCGCGAAGGCAGACAAACATCCTTATAGTCGGTGGCGGCTTGACGTCTGCGCAGCTGGCGGATTTGGCTATCCGCAAGGGCGTTACCAAGGTTTGGCATATTATGCGAGGCCCGATGCGTATCAAGCATTTTGATGTTGGCCTGGATTGGATGGGCAAGTACAAGAATGCCAAGCAGGCACAATTCTGGTCTGCCGACTCGGACGACGAGAGGCTCGAGATCATCAAAGACGCCAGAGAAGGAGGTAGCATCACCCCTCTCTTCCAAAAGCGCCTAAAGAAGCACCTCGCCACCAAGAAACTCGAACTCTTCACCGAGACGAATCTGACAGACGCCAAGTTCGAAGGCGTAGACGGAGACGGCATGTGGACCATCCAAACAAATCCTCCTATCGAGGGTCTTCCTCCCATGGACTACCTCTACTTCGCAACCGGCATCCAAACAGACTTCACCACCCTCCCCTACCTCAAGACCATAATCTCCAAATTCCCCATCGAAGGACGCGGTGGCTTCCCCTGCATAAACGACGACCTGATGTGGAACAACGACGTGCCCCTCTTCATGATGGGAAGACTCGCAGCCCTGAGGATTGGACCCGCGGCGCCGAACCTCGGAGGAGCCCAGACGGGGGCTGAGAGGGTCGCGTGGGCGATAGAGGATCGTTTCCCTCGCCCTGGCGCTGAGGACGACGGTGAGAGGCAGGGATATCTCTCAGGGCATGGGAATATGTATAGCTCTCTGGCGTGCGAGTGAGGCTTGGATCGTGTAGATATCTCTCCGACTTACGAGAAAGTAAGGAACAAGAAACTATTTAAGAATCGCCTAGGTCTTATATACGGGAGTTTAGGATCTCTTATATCAGCCTTACAGAAGGTACTGACCGGGGTGCCCCGGTAATCCTGCAGGAGAGCCCCATAAGGTCTGGGAATGTGAGGCCGGTGATTCGCTCGCTCGCAAGTGACCCACGACCGAGCTTAGCCCCCGGTCCCCGCGATCCTACGGGGCTTGGGCCAGGCACAGCCGCGCAACACCATGGCCCCCATGAGCTATCGCCAGAAGCAGTATCTCGCGCTGCTTCAAAACAACAGGACAGCCCGGTTACCAGTGGACATGACCGCCACTGTTCCCCGTTACATTCTGCAGCATGGCACGCATAGGCATCCAAAAAGTAAAGACTGGCTGCACAACATGCAAGTACGTCGCACACCAGCCTCTGTACTCTTATCCAACATCCACTAATACTACGCAAAAAAGGGCCAGAAAAGTAAAGTGTGACGAGACTTGGCCCCAATGCAAGAGATGCACTTCTACCGGCCGCGCATGCGACGGATACCGGGCTCCCCCCGCCGGCTCGCTCTCGTGGGACGTCCTCCTCCGGGCCCAGCCGCGCATCACCCCCGTCACAAACGACCTCGAGGTCCGCAGCCTGTCGTTTTTTCACCATGCAGTCGCGCCCGTCCTGTCGGGTCCCTTTGACGGCTCGTTTTGGACCCATCTTGTTGCGCAGATGACGCATGCCGAGCCTGCTGCAAGGCACGCTGTCTTGGCCATCAGTTCCTTGTTTGAGCGCTTCGAGCCTGCAAGTCCGGATGCAGCTGTTGATAGGTTTGCTATTTTCCATTATAATCAAGCTATTAAGCAGCTTGTGCAGGGGCCCGCACTGGACATGGACGTTGTTCTAATCGTTTGTATTCTGTTTATATGCATCGAGTTCCTGAGGGGCGATCGCGAGTTGGCCATTAGCCATGCCACGCACGGCGTGAAATTGCTCAATTCTGCTGGCGCAAACTCACGACTTGCCTCCATGTTCTCACAGATGAATATTTTCCCTCTCTTCTTTGTCGACACGGGCGTCGACTTTCCTCACCTCTCAAACAGCTCTCTCCCGGGTGGTCCAGCAGGCCCCAACTTCCATAGCATAACCGAGGCGCAACACGCCCTCGACCTCCTTTGCGTTCGGACTTTGAGGCTCATAAGATCTGGAAACCCATATCGATTCGGTATGACTGACTGCCCACCGCCTCGGCCCATGCTCGACGAGCAGCGACAAGTGTGCATTGAACTAGACGCCTGGGGGAGGGACTTTTCAAGGTTCCAAGTCTCAAGGGGCACTAGCCATCAAGAAGATACCACGTCCCTCGCGCTCAAAATACGACAGGTCCTCAGCAGAATCTGGGCATCGCAGTGCCTGAACACCGGCGAGATGGGCTACGACGCCCACAGAGCCGACTTCGAAAACATTATAGATATGGCGCGCAAAGTCACGCTCAACGACAGCTTTATCGTCGGGCCCAACCGGCCCAAGTTCACATTTACCATGGGTTTCAATCCTATGCTGCATTTCATCATTATAAAATGTCGATTTCTGGCCCTCCGCATCGAGGGGCTGGAGCTGTTGCGCAGACTATCCTGCGCGCGCGAGTCGCTGTGGGACGCGGCGCTCATGTACGACGTGTCAAGGCGCATCATTGAGGTTGAGCATGACATTGACCTCGATTCGGCCGAGTTCCAACCCTCCATCAATAACGAGACATTACCGCCCGACGCAAAGAGGGTACGAGGTTTCTTCTTTGACGAAAACGCCCAGACGCCATTGTGGAATCACTTGGCCGCGCCCGAGGGAAGACCAGTAAACCTGGTAATGCTGGGTCCCAACGGCGACATCGAAGTGCGTCGCGACTTTCTCAAAGACCGAAAAGAGCCAGAACCAAACAGCTATATATTCCCCGTGCAGACGCTGCTCCACGGCGTAGTCTCACCAAAAGAAGAAGCAGCCGAAAAGTCAAATCAGCCTCGTCGCTTAGAATAGCAACAGAAGATGAAACAACAGGGGCGCCCGGCTGTTGTAGGGCTGAGCAGCTCACCCCCTGCTCGGCATTGACGGCGCTCATTGGTTCGCTCGCATTTGACTTGCGAAGGCTTTGGCGAGAGCCTCGGACTTGGAGATGGGCATTGCAGATGGAAAAGAGGAATGATGGACAATCTGCGAGAGGAAATTAAGATATAAACCTGTACAATTCCGCTTTAATCAATTCAGTAATTCATTCCATTCAGTTTCTTTCTTCAGCAATTCTTCACAATGCTTTTCAATACCAAGTCGTTTCTTCTCCACCTCCTCTCCGCCGCGACGGCTCTATCCGCAGCCCTTCCCGCGCCCGCTCCCACTCAAACCACAGCGCTCTCCCCCCGCCATGCCTCTCTCGCCAACCGCGCCGAGAAGCCCACCTCAGTACCGACGGGCTTCTTTACAGCGACAAAATATGTCACCGTCGCCGGCGTCACAAACGCGCACGTAACAAATCCCGGCAATACCATTACGATTGCAATCCCCACGTGCATCCAGACCGAGACGCCCGACAAGAATGGTTACGTTCCGCCGGGGACTTGCGGCGCTATCTACGATTACTACCCCAGTTTGGCCGCTGCAATCACTTTTGCTATTCTCTTTGCTGGATCCATGATTGCGCATATCTATCAGGCAGCCGCGGCTAGAAAGGTTGGTTTATTTCCATACAATCCTTCAATTGTCCGATGCTAATAGTTTACAGCGGTGGTGTTGGGTTATCATCATGGCTTGCATCTGGGAGATGATGGCTTTCGTCTTCCGATCTGCTAGCGTCACACAGCAGCAGAGCACCGGAGTCTACCTGGTATTCCAGATCTTTATCCTGCTCGCGCCAATCTGTAAGTTTCTTCGTCGTCTACCAAGGCCTACTTCTAACAACCACCAGGGGTGAATGCCTTTGCATACATGACCCTCGGCCGGATGGTCTACTACTTCCTCCCCTCACGCTCCATCTTTGGCATGCCCGCCGCCACCCTCGCCGCCGTCTTTGTCGGCCTCGACATCATCTCCTTCATCATCCAGATCGTCGGCGGCTCCACGTCAGGCCCCGGCGCACCCCCGGAGCAGCAGCAAGCAGCGATCCACACATACATGGGCGGCATCGGCCTCCAAGAGTTCTTTATCCTCGTCTTTGTCGCCATTTGCATCCAGTTCCAGCGGCAGATGCACAAGCGCGAGGGCCCCAGGTTTACCGTCGGGGACTTTTTCGCGTCCTCGTGGGGAAAACTGCTGTCTGCGCTTTACTTTTCGCTGCTCATGATCTCGATCCGTATTATCTACCGACTCGTCGAGTTTTCGGGCGGATTGGAGCTGGATAACCCGCTCATCACACACGAGGCCTTCTTTTACGTCCTAGAAGCTATTCCCATGCTCTTGGCCCTTCTTGCGTTTAATCTAATCCACCCTGGAAAGATCATGACGGGACCGGACTCAGATATGCCCGGTCTTTTTTCCATGGTGAAGAGCAAGTTCTCCAGGAGAAAGCACAAGGTTTTGTTGGATAACCAGAGTGACAGCGAGGTTGAGCTTAGGTCTGGTTGGGAGTTGCCTCAAAAGGTTGATGGGACTAAGTATTGATTATGTGTGGTTGGGTTTAAAGGGACAACGTCCAATGTTCGATAAGACAGCGGGAGTTAGATGGAGTACGGAGTTAAGCCTAGCATTTTTGGGAAAGGAATTGGCGATACATAATTAGATCATGAAAGAAACACCTTTCAACATCTCATCTTTGATAACAGTAACTAGCATCAGGTCGTGCATGATTCCTCACCGGGATAGCCCAACCATCAACATGTCCATCTAACAGCGGGCCGTGTAGATCACTGATTGACACAATGGCAACCCATCGACGTAACACCATGCATCAAAACAGGATGCTAATCAATCTCGCTTGAAACAAAGATCTGCGAGTCCATTCCATTCGGATAATTGCGCTGCTGTGCGCCATTCGCACGTGTGCGACAGTCTTGAGGTGATGTCATCGTTTTGACGTCACCATCTCGATGGCAATGAGCTTAACTTGAGCTCAGCTCCCCAAACTCTACCATAAACAAACACGACATCCTCCACCAAAGAATCCCCCCGAAGACTCGGAAAGACAAGAGATCACTCCACTACCTATACACGTTTAATTGCAATCACCAAAATGCGCTTCACTATGCTTCGCCCAACCGCGCGCATCGCGCCGCGTCTCACACCTGCCATCCGTCCCCTCCACCAAACCCGCATCCTCCGGCAAGAGCAAAGAGACGACGGCAGCTACCTCGACGGCCTTGCAAACGGCGAAGCCAAAGGCCGGACCGGAGGTGGCGAGCCGCTCGACGCCAGCTCCGACAACGCTCCGCCCCAACCAAAGGTCTCCAACCAAAGTATCCCGGGCAGCAGCCAGACCGATTCCTTGACCGAGGAGCAGAAGCGCGAAGTCGAGGAGCACAACAAGGATTTTGACAAGAAGCATGACCACGGCAATCAGGCGCCTGATGACAAGGTGGACAAGAGATTTTGGAGTGGCGAGCGGCATGGAGAGCGGGAGTCGAAGGAGGAGACAAAGCCACCTCGGGAAAAGAAGTGAAGAGATTGAATGTGACATGACGAGATAGGCATCCTCATTTTCTGTACGATAGATGGCATTGGGCTATACCAGCGTATTAGGTCAGAAAAAGACCATGGAATACCATGGCATTGACTGCTTCACCAGACTGTCATGCATCACGACGACCAAGGGCTAGATTACGGTAGATGCCCCCACAACTAGAAGAGTAGACCATCATTTGGCAATGTTGAGTCGCCTTCCAACGAGTCTATCGCAGTACGGGGTCGGTACCCATCCACTCCACAAGTGTCTGGAGGAATATCGTGACGGCCGGGAAAGACCAAAACTCAATTGCGAACATAGAAGAGTTTGTCGCCAAACCTCATGCCGTCTGTCTTATGCAAATATCACATAACGATAAAGTTCTAAGCTCCTATGCAAGGCAGTGCATAATCTGATGTCTTTCTCCTGGGTCCGAATCAGATGCCGGTTGGGCTACCTCAGGTCGAGTGGTGAAGAACATAACTGTCCAAATGACGCTCTCTCGGGCCGGTCCATGGTATGATGTAAAGCATCTAGGTTTAGATTCACGAAGACAGAATTCTCGCCCTTCCGGGCGCTGGGGTGGGGGTCGGAAAAGAGCCAAGGCGTCGGATCCAGAGAGCACAAGAGAATGATGAAGTTGACTAAATCAAGCATGGCAACTTCTCCAAGGCTGGGGCTGGCCGGCCAGTGAAGAAAGTAGGTGTGTGTGAAATGCATGCTCAAATGCGCCCCAAAACAAGCGGGCGAACCACAGCGTGACACAATCGCAAGTGCGAATACCGCATCCGCGATTTGCAAATCACCACGCATCACCGGGATTTAAACAACTGCCCACCCTCCTTTCTTCTTGCAACTTTTTGAACCGTCCTATCGTCTTCGAGCTACCCCCTGCATACTCGTCTGGCCCGAAAAACTGCAAGATCTCGGCTCCTCGACATTGCCGAAGCGAATACATCATGCTGACTCGGAATACCAAGCTTGAGCTTAGCACAATAAAACGGGTCTTTCCATTCTTCGGCCTGAGAATTCATAAGCTACAGCATCTAGTTGACGCATTACACCCCAACTCAACTTGAAGAATCTGGTTTCTGACCAATCTAGGGCACCTAGTGTGCATGTCGACTTGTTTGAGAAAACAATTTGCGAGCGTTGAGATCTACTTAGCGCTCGCATCCTCAACCCGTACCCCGACATTTGCGGGATGAGAGGACCCATAAACGCAGGTTGCATTTGTGAAAACTGACGGCGGCCAGCTAAACTACAGGGGACAGACCTCGAATGAGCAGACATATGCAGCTTATCCCGTCCACTTCAGAGCCTCACCATCCCGCGTCAATTGGGCTGAAAGAGCTGGGATGAAACAAGTGACTTGCATGCAGGCATGGAGAAGTCGGATAGAATAGCGGCGTTATTCTAAACCGTACACCGGCAGGCGCCTTAGTTGGGATCGTCGCATCGAGTGGTCGTAGAAGTGAGGTTCGCTTTTGATCGCTACCTGCAGCAACTCCCATCGGGGGGGCCTGTCTCCGTTCAGTAGAGAGTGCTTATCCTTGCTACAACAAGGGCTTCCCATGGAACCAAAGCAAGCAATCAACCTATGTACCTACCAACTTACGGTATAATAGACATACCATCATTACCCGTAAGGACGTTGTGTAAAGCGCAACATTGATAGTGCCTCGACGTTTCGCGTGATATCTGGGAGGCAGCTTGTTTCTAGGAGGAAAGCGAAGCTGTCAACAGAGCCAGTGCTTGTTGATCTGTCCCTGCCTGAGCCACCTTGCCATTGCCAGACGCATGTGTGTGGTATTGGCGGAGGTTGCCCCAAAAGGCTGACTCCAGACGCTGCAAAAACCGCAGTTCAAAGCGTTCGCCAACTGCACACGCCCCCTCCCCCGGGCCCGAAGGGATCAATCCGGTCTAAGACTGCACCGGCCAATCGCTACCGCTGCCGCCAGACTACAGACGGCCGTTCGAATTCCCAACAACGACAAAAAGTCTGAGCGTGATCATGTCATTGCCACGCTGTGACAAGGGAATGGGTGTGGATACATATAGTAGGTGTCGGTTGACGCCGTCAGATAAGTTGTCCAGATCAACTTCCACTACCAGGGGGAGGTACAGGACGCCATGTTTGTCACAATTGGGGCCCTATGCTTCGGGCGATTTCCCAATCCCGGGACAATAGACGTTGTTGACTCGTTCGGGGGAAGCCACAACACGGAGACATTGACATAGAGACAGCATTGGCGGCCAGGGTCTCGGCTACTGCGTTGTAAAAGACTATAAATACGATGTAGGCGTCCAAATTGTCTCTTCTTGTTACTCGCTCTGCAAGCTACACACATTCTTCAAGCTTCCATCCCTCCACCCTTCTTCAGATATAATAACCAAGTCATGCTTAAGTCCCTCAACAAGGACACCCAAACCCGACCTTTACGCATCAGAGTGATAAATTCTCAGAGCAGATAAATACTTGGTTACTTAAAGATCGCAAAGATATGCCGTTGCATCATCCTAATTCCATTGCTACAAAGTCCAGCGAATCAATGGACCAAGGTTACATCGACCTAATCAACAACAATGGTATGTTAGTGCCTCATAGGCCTTTAACTGGAGGCTGATGAAGGGGAACTGTTAGGCCACTTCGGTGACATGTTTTGGTCATCCGAACCCAACCCATCCAACGACACTGCGCCTGGTGCAGAGACCCAGGATTCAGTCGCTGTCAATATCGGCGAGACTGAGTCTCGTGAGATGCCGAAAGCAGATAGATAGTTTGTCAGTTTCACTACAAGCGGAGCGCTAGGAAAGAGTTGAATACCGTGTTGTTTTCGGGCTTCACATCCGGACCACAGATTTTAGAACTGAGAATTGGGAGGTTTCAACAGAAACTGTGTCGCTTGCTTCCGAACCTGTTCTTTTTATCACAGTCGTAGAAGCCTTTAGTACCAATTAGAAGTTCATTCGCGTCCTTCCGCCTCAGGTATACGGGGCGGCTGTTTCTTGATGTTTCTCGGTGTTTTTGTTTCCATTCGCTTGTAGATTTGACCTTGACCTTGGTGCACCGAATGAAGTGCATATTCATTCGCTTTCACAATTTAAATTAAAATAGAAATCGCGATAAGAGGTCCACTGTGCTGGGGAAATAACATCGCAGACGATGAGGGAAGCGGGGATGATAATGGCTCGAGAGAAGCCCAAAGTAGCGAGCCACACACTGCCTTGATTCGTAACGATGCGTAGAACAAACGGGGTTTACGGTAATTGTGGAGCAAATGTGGAACATTCGGTTTGAGTAAGTATCAGTTGAAGAAAAGAGCCAAAGCACGGTAGTTCCGTACGTAGTAGGCGTACCAAGTTCGGCCCAGAATGCCCATTACCAGCATCGCATAGCTGTCCCTGATCTAATTTAGCCCGTTGATCCTGATCCTAGTATCGATCGTCGCCGTCATCTTCTTCTCCATCTCAAGCCTGAAGCCAACCACAGTCGTTGCATCTGCCGTCACAAGTGGGAACGGGATGGGGGCAATCCTTCAGCGACTGATAGAAAGTAGGACAGTTGTAGACTGGAACCCGCCTGATCTAGAAACCTGCATCTACTACTGGAAACACAATCAACCTGTCAGAAAATACCTACATTGGCTAGTTTTAGAGACTTATCAATGTAGTATGGCATTTTGTGTTATGCCTTTTCCTCTACCCTATGCGGTAAGGGGACGGGCGGACGGTTAACGGCCAAGTGATGCCAGGTTAAGGGATAGATAAACGTGGCTTTGTTGCAGAGTTTAGGGCATATCAGGACGATATGTAAAACACGAAGGCAAATAAATGCATTTGGGGAAGCTAGGAAAGGGAAATCGCTGCTCATATTGTGAAGACGAGGCTCCGTACCCCAGGCCGTTCCGGAGCCGACGCGGAGGCTCCGGATACTTGAAGCACGCCGCGGAGTGTCTCTATGGCTGGGTACCGACACGGTGGTGGTTTATAGGGTGTCAAGTTCCTGTTCTGGCGCGTGGCATCCGGAGCGGGTTTCGAAGACGGCCGCCTGAACAACCAGTATCCGGAGCGCTCAGCGGCAAATCTAACAAGGCTCGGAATGCCCGACGACAGAGAATAGGGGCGAGCGACAGCATAAATGGGAATCAAATTCCGGCTTTCATTCACCTTTCGTTCAACCATCATTGTTGAGTCCCTTTAACCGCTCGCCTCTCCATTTTGTTGCCGCTAGAGAAATCCATCACAAGATGGAGTCTAACGACACTGGATTGCCTCTCGGCAAGATCAATGCTTTCCCCACAGGGTTTGGGGCTTCTGACACGTCCCTATCGACAGCAGAAATGCTCGAACCTCAGATTTCGATGAACATGAACGACGTTGCAGCCAACTCCGACTCCTGGTAGGAAGTACTGGATTTTCCAGATGCACCTGACCAACTCAACCACCTCGAGGTAGTTGATACGGATCCACGTGCGGGCCTTTTCCTCATCCGTGATCTTGCGCTATGAGCTGTCGAGGGGAATATCGGCCAGGGCCTTGGCAGCGTCTAGAAAGTTCTCGTTGTTCTCGTGTGCGGCCCCCCCCCCGAGAATGTCTTCCAGTCGTCCACAGCAAACCTCGACTTTCCCAGTACGCCACCTCCAAATTCTGACAGCAGCGGAATTTTCGACAAGTCAATGTTCGATAACCTGGACTTGGATCTTGTGGCACCTTGCACGTCGAACCCGGAACCAACGGTGTTGTCCCAAGAGCCAACCGGGTTTAACAACTCGGTACATGGTACAGGGTTGACCGAACACACCACCCAAGACCAACTAAGTCAGCAGAGTTCCTCGTCACTTCTTCCAGAACACGAACGCATGAGACTATTCTATAGGCGGAACAGGAATAGATATAAGACCTTCTTCGGTAAGAAGCCAGGCTTTCGTTTTGTGCAACCTTGTGTCGTTCGATACTGACGCCCGATGTGATTCATAGGCGCTGAAGACCGGTTCCAGGACAACAAGACGATGGCCGGTTTCATGACTCGGCGTGCCTGCTTCATCGGCTTCAAATACACCAAGGGCGATCCCAGCCGGTTGCCCTTCAGCGGACACTTCAAAACTGAAGTACATGAGGCCCTGAATAATGATTCAGATCTCATAACCAAGTTTGAGAGGCTTAAAATCGCAGAAGAGCACTTTTGTATGTCAGATTTTAACAGCATTAGATGTCGGGATAGTACTAATAGAAATGCAGTTGACAAGTCTTGTAAGACACCCAAAGACGCGCTGTATGTTCAGCTACAGCAAGAAAAAAGAGATAGACGCAAGAGTACTGCGAAGGCTACCAGCCCGGGAACGGTGCTCAAGAAGAAATCCTCCTCAGCGAGCCCCAGGACGTCTTGTGCTCTTCAAGCCGGAGCATTTCAGCATGCCAGATATCGCAGATGGACCCTGATTCGGGCATTGGTCCAGCATCTGTTGGGGGTCTAGAGCAGTATATATACTAGTGAGATGATGACTGGGTAGACTGGGCTGGTCCCGACTTTTCTCATATTGTTTTATTGTTGTCTTTTAGCAGATTGTTCATTAGTTTCCTAACAACTGTATCTTCAACTATTAAAAGTTCAAGAGATGTTAGGTCCCATCCCGCGTCTGTTGAACTGGCAAGGCCGGTACGGGACAGCTGCTCGCTGGTTAGTGGATTGATGATAGTTCCAGACTACTCTTTCAAATTGGCAGCCATCGTCGTGCAAGATGTTGAAGACTTGTGTCAAGTTCAAGCAGCAACCTAAGGTCAGCCACTAATTCAGGGATGGCTTTATCATCTGGCTGTCGTACCACGCCAGGAGGGCGGACATAGATGGTTGCTAGGCGAAATCTCAACACATGGTAGCTGATTGGGCAGGAACAGCGTTAAAGGAAGAACGCAAACACTTCTATAAGGCCAGAGCATCTATGATGGTTAGGTCGGGGAAAGCCAGAGTTGTCGAAGAGTACCAAAGGATCAAAGGCATCACCGAGTATGTCAACGGAGCGCTGCTCAACTAAAATGGGCACAAGGAAGACAGAGATTTGTGATAAGTGGACGGTGCCACAGCGAGGATAGAGTACTTCAACCTGCTCCAACCCCGGAAAAGTCTATGTAAGGCATGCATATTTAGTGCCGCACGGGTGTTGACACTAGAAGGCCGTCATCACCCCAACTCGGCGGCTTCGGACGCCCGTACCGGCTTAGTGAAGGCCTTTTTGAGCGCTCTGGTCACTCGTTGAGACCCTGGTGCGGTGTCTTGGCCCCAGTAGATCGAGGTGGGCTCGAGCTTGTCATGCCCGAGGTCTCTTGCAGGCCCGCACCCCACGTATATAAGTTTGATGCCCCTCAATTCGTCTCGTCATGTTTTTCGCTTTTCAAAGGCTGTATGCACTCTCCAAGCTTCTATCTTCAAGTTTATATCCAGTCGTTGTTCCCAAGATGCAACAACCAAGTCAAGTTGAAGCTCCTCAGGAAGGACACTCAACCCCCGCCGTCGCACACCAGGGCACGTACTCGGAACCAATGAAGACTTTCTTACATGAAGTCCGCAAGGACATGCTGTGGTATCATCCCGATTCCATTACTAGACCTATGGCCCCGCCAGTCTCACAGACCAACACCACCTATGTGTCTTCCGAAACCGCTGCCACTCAAGGCAGTGCCAATTGAGACAACAACGACCCAGGTATCAATGACCGAGGCTCATATGGAGGTATAACTACTCCTTACTACTCATAAACGCTGAGAATCGAGATAGTGACACGAATAGATGCGAGTTATGCCATAAGTCACCGTCCCCCAACGCCAGTTGGCATCACCTGGGTTGGCACTCGTCGACGGTTTGGGTGCCTCCTCATATGTCTCCAACCCTGACTTCCAAGAAGCGACATGGAGAGAGGGATTCGAAGGAGGAGACAAAACCACCACAGGAGAAGATGTCAGGGGACCAGATGTGGCTTGACGAGATAGGTGTCCTCATTTTCTGCATAATAGATGGCCCATATCCTTACGTACGCATTGAGTTCAGAACAATATCATGGCATCAACTATCCTTCTCCCAGACTGCTGCATATGTCCATGAAGATTAACTCGCCAAAGGCAGGATGACGATATTCGGGACTAAGAGGTGTGGATTCTCTCACGCATTCAGAAGGAGATATAAACATAGAGTGACTTTGTATAGTAGAAGAACTGCTGGAGGATGTTGGGGCGAGCCAAGATTGCGAGGTGATGGTACAGTCTCCCAGTTGTGGGGAACTTGTGAAGGCTTTGCGGTACCAATGACGGCTCAGTCCAGTCATGGTGAGTTGCAAGATGCAACAAGCCCGTGTGGAAGTTTGTCTTGGAGCTTTGTGTGGTCAGTCAGTACGAATACTACACGAATGTCAAGTTCGCAAGGTCTCGTTGACAGACAGCGTATGTTTTCGCATCTCTCACACGCTCATTAGTCATGTCGGGGTTCTTTGAGTTGGGTAGCAGAAATGGGTGAAAGATCAGGCACGTTTTCTGGAAAGGCAAAGCCGTGACGGTAGGAGGTTCGCCTCTTCGAAGGCGGCAATTTCGAGTAGGTTCATCGCCAAAGGAGTTAGGCAAAAGAGGACCAGGCCAGGGGTTGAAAATGTTGAGAGCTCTCAGCTGTTTGAAGGACAACTCAAAGAAACGACGAGCGTATCACAGAAGGCATGCTTGGCCAGAAGAGGCTGGGGGACGACTTGGATTTGCGAAAGGTGATGATGAAGGTTGGTTGTGACCAGTGAGGGCGAGAGCGTAAGACCTCTTCCTACCCGACAGAAAAGCTCCGAGTCACGAACTAAGGCAGAATGACACAAGGGAATGAACAAGTTTGCGAACCATGCTAACCGTCACCCTGGCCTCAGC
>JAAGWO010000578.1:0-62856 GCA_013266205.1 Fusarium decemcellulare
GCATATTCCGTCATGCATGGGACTCTGGGCTGCCAACGCATCAAGAGTGGCTTTCCAGACGCGCATTTCCACCCTTCCCGCTCCCCGTTGCCCGCCCCCGTTTTTTCTCGCCGCCCTCCTTCACCCTAGTCTAGCTGGCATATATACACCTGAGCTAACGCCTATGGTTGGACAGATCTCTCACGACAAGTAACGGACCAGCCAGCGCTGTCCTTCGTCACTGTCTGCCCTGTGATCGGCTACTGTCTTATTCTTTGAACTAGAGCCATCGCTTCTCGCGTGGCTGTGTCAAGCGCCGCATCAGCCACCATAGGCATTATCCAGCCACGACATCAGCTCGCATCTGCTGTGGTCAACCGCCTGAGCGACTGCTTCTGGTCCATTAAGTCTGCCAGCTCACTCACGCATACCCAATCACTCCCGTGTGCCTTTTCAGGTTGGTTCTGCCCCGAGCAACTTGGAGACAGGACTCCCAACCCAGAGCCCAACTCTACCCAAGCGAAGCAGCGGTCTTTAAACCTCGCGCATTTCGCTAACTGAATATCCCGTCGATTGCAGCTATTCGTTATCTGCTCTTTGTGACATTTCCAGACTCGAGTCCAACATCGCCACGCGTCGTAACTCTTTGGTTGATTCCGGCTCTGGACCCTGACACGATCAGCGAATTGAAACGCGACGAGGACGCCCTTCCTCGACACCTACCAATCAGACTGGATTCCTAGTGTATGATGGACTACGGCCAATACCAGCACCAAGGACAAAACGCACCCTCAGGCTACGCGAACTCCGGCGCTGCTAATAACATCACCTCGCCTACGAATAACATCAACCAGCACACGGTGCAAACATCACCAATTCTGTCATCCCAGCAACAGCCTGGACAGTCTCAAGGTCACAACATGTATCAACCTCAATACGGCGTGCCACAGCAGGGCATGCAGCAAGTCCATTATGGCATGCCTGGCATCCAGGCGGCCGCGATGGCTGCGACAGCCGCCGCGTCAGGCTCAAATTACGGTTATATGCCCTCGGACCCCAACATGCCTCAGAGTTCCCCTCGCATGGGCGGTGCCAATGCTAAGAAGGATGGCCGCCAGTCCCCGCGCATGAACAATATGCCCCAGATCCCCGGCCGTCGAATGAGCCAGGTCACCAGTCCCGGGGTTCCAAATGCGCCGACCATGATGAACCACGCCGCCGCACGGCCCGGAGTCGCCCCACCTCAGATGCCGGCCGCCCAGATGCAGCACCCGCAATCTCCGGAGATGCCCGCCGGCGGCGGCGTTGAGGAATCTCCTCTCTACGTGAACGCGAAGCAATTCCACCGAATTCTTAAGCGACGTGTTGCGCGGCAAAAGCTCGAGGAGCAGCTTAGATTGACCTCCAAAGGCCGAAAACCATACCTTCACGAGTCACGACACAACCACGCTATGCGACGGCCACGCGGTCCGGGTGGACGATTCCTTACAGCGGAAGAAGTTGCAGCCATGGAACGCGACGGCAACAAGAGTACCGATGGCAAAACCGATGATTCTGCGGGCGAAAAGGCGCCTGGATCCGCAGGAACCAAGCGCAAGTCTGAAGCCGAGTCTGCGACTGCGAACAAGAGAGCTAAGACGGATACAGCAAGCCCTAGGGACGATGAGGATGAGGACGAGGGTTGATCTCGTACGCCTTCGCGTGTAAATCTCCCAGTCTCTTTTGTCAACCTATAAGCGGTTTACGACGTCACGACAGCAGCACGATTGTTACTTCTTTCTTCAGCTCCCCACTCGAGTCCATTCATGAGGTCTACGACGGGCGAGGGGGTTTCTTTTTAACCGGACGAGGGTGTCTTCGGTTAATAGGGGTCCGTTCTTGAGTTTGGCACCTTCGTTTACGGTTCTTACAGAGTTTCCCGGGCCGCGCTCGGACTTGGGCACTCTCTTTTTTTGATTGGTTTCGTTTTAATACAGCACTGGACTGGCAACAGCATGGCATGCCTGTTCTCGGGCAGGTGTGGCCTCAGGAATTTCGGATGGACAGAATGCATGGACGATTCGACATGATGGATACCCCCCCCTCTTCGTTACTTCATTCGGGCCTTTCTCTTTTGTCTTTTCGGTTTTCGTCTTTCTTTTCGCTTTGGACTCTTTTAGATGGTTCGCTACTTTTGCAAGCGTCGGTCTGGTTACCAACGCCTACCTTCGTGCTGCTTATTGGTTTATAAGCAGACATGACAGGTTGGCAATTGAGCGCGGGAGAGAGGAGAAAGAGGGGTGCCGAAAACACAAAGCAAAAAAAGAATATCTGTTAAATACTTGGGAAGAGAAAAAGGATTACTTGCAGACTTGCCTCTCAAAAGGGCAAGCTCAATGATGTATGTATTTAGCGTCTTCTGCGATGATCCTCTGCTGGATTATATGCAGGAAGACGTGGTGTCTGAAAATTAAATGCAATGCTTTTTTTATTGACCTGTTGTCTTGCCTTGATATACCTCTGGTTGTGACAGTGACGACTGGTTTTGCACTTGAGAAACTTGACAAGATATTGCCGGTGCCTTAACCTAGGTAGATGTGGTTAGCAATTGGTTAGAGCCGCCTAGACAAAGGAGTGGTTTATTAGCCCGGGCAACAAAGCGGCTCTTTGCCTGTCGCAGACATAGTACCGAGGAGAGGTGAATGGGCAAGGGAGGGAGGATGTGGAGAGATTGGGGAAGAGGGGCGGATTTACTGACCCGCGGGCGACGAACGGGCTGGGAGGGCGACCCCAGATTCGTACCTCGGCACGTCAGACAAGGGACCGAGCAACAGCGTCGAGGTGCTACTCAGTCGGAACGGCGCGTGCAATATGTAAAGACGGTGCATCGACCCTGGTCTCATTGACTTTTGGGTCTCTATTCTAGCTCCTCGAGACTTTTCCGACCTGTTCTGCCGCACCGCCGTGTCTACCACTCCCGAACAAGCGTTACACCAAGCTGCGAGCGAGGCGAATTGAGACGAGCGTGTCCCCAAACCTCGTGATCCATCCTCACCATGGCTGGCAGAGTGCGGCAGCCCGTCGACGAGGCGGCGCTCCAGAGATACATCTCGGACAATGTGCCGGCCATTAAGACGCCGATTGACCTGAAGCAGGTGAGCTCCCTGAACCTCGCGTCTCGTCGCCTCCAACGTTCGCGATGCTGACCAGTGACGTCAAACAGTTTGGCTTTGGTCAATCCAATCCCACGTACCAGATCACCGCCGCCGACGGCCAGCGCTTCGTGATGCGCAAGAAGCCCCCGGGAAAGCTCCTCTCCAAGACGGCTCACAAGGTCGAGCGCGAATACCGCATCATGCACGCCCTCGAGCACACCGACGTTGCCGTGCCCAAGACGTACTGCTTATGCGAGGACGACGCCGTCATTGGCACCCCCTTCTACATCATGGAGTTTCTCGACGGGCGCATCTTTGAGGACTTTACCATGCCGAGTGTCGAGCCCGCGGAGCGCGAGGCCATGTGGCGAGACGCTGTGGTGACGTTGGCTCGCTTCCACGCCGTCGACTACAAGAAGGTTGGCCTGGAGAGGTTTGGCAAGCCGTCTGGGTTCTACGGCCGGCAGATCAATACATGGGTCACTATCTGCGGGAGCCAGGAGAAGGCCGTAGACGTAGAGACCAAGGAGCCGGTAGGCAAGCTGCCGCACTTTGAGGAGACGGTGCGCTTCTTCAAGAACGAGCGGCTGCAGCCCAAGGACCGGGCGACGCTGGTGCACGGCGACTACAAGATTGATAACCTGGTGTTTCACAAGACCGAGCCGAGGGTAATTGGCATTCTCGAGTACGTTCTTGACTCACTTCTACTGCTTGTGTTCTGATCTTGAGCTGACATGGCCGTCTTTTACAGTTGGGAGATGTCGACGGTCGGCCACCCCCTCTCGGACGTGTGCAATTTCATGACAAACTTCTACACGGCCAAGCACGCCGGCGCGGCGCCCTACGACGCGTCGAGCTTCCTGCCCGGCCGAGTCCCGGGCCTCCCGCAGCCGGAGCAGATCCTGGAGTGGTACACGGCGGCGAGCGGGTACGACCCCCGACCGGAGCTGCCGTGGGGCATGGCCTTTAACATCTGGAAGCTTGCGGGCGTATGCCAGGGCATTGCGGCGCGGTACGCGACGAGGCAGGCGAGCAGCGAAAAGGCCAAGAACCACGCCGTCACGAGGGGCCCGCTGGCCAAGTGTGCGTGGGCACTGGCGAAGGAGGCTGGTGCTGGGGGTGAGGCGGGGACCAAGCTGTGAGGGAGTCGGTGGAGGTCAAGGAACACAGAGACAACTCATCATCCATAGATTTGATTAATATTAGGACGAGGTTTAGAAAAGACTAGCTCAGAATATTCAAAGTCTTGGCCACTGTGTAGTCTTTACCTTTCATAAATAGGTAACCACGTTTAGACCTACCATGACATAACCTACCTTGGGATAATCACACGAGTCCCGTGTTGTTTAACTATAATCAAACCGGGGTGTGTTTGTGCAGCAGGTTTCAGGCTCAAACAAGAATCTTTGACATTTCTATGCGAGGCCGTTTCTCAGTGCATAAAGGCTACGTCAGACCGGTGGCATAAACTGTTGCAAGGGAAAGCTAAATGCTCAAGATTTCATGCGTGGATGACGACGCCTCTTATCGATCTAATGGTCCTCTATAAATAACTTGCATCGTGTGCAGGTGAAATATTGATATATGATGAATTAAAATAAGAGGATCATAAAGAAGACTGAGTTTGACCATGTAGGCATTGAGTCAACTCTCTCATTTGCCTAGGTATTGGTCTGGTTGCTGTACTGAAAGGGTAGATGGACTAACAACAGGCTAGGTGACCATGTTTTTCTTGGCCAGCGTGATAAGTCGATCCAAACATCGATCATTTCAGCAATCTGCAACCTTATGCCTGATCGCTTCTGTCAAGATGCAGACAGACCCAGTTAGGGGGCTGGGCATACATAGATAAGGAAATCCAGGGTCGCCACGTTATTTTTTCCCCTGCCGGGTTCAAGGTATCCAATCAGTGGCGCTTTGAGGTGCAACCATCCCCGAGATGCTTGATCCAAAACGGCGGCGCCTTTTATGACGTTTGCACACCCTCGGCAGAGCAATTCCTTCTTTCGCTTCTTGTCTGCTGGCTTGCGTGTTCTTGCAAGCCCGTAGCCGCAGCATCAATTGATTCCGTCTCGGAGCCTGTCTGGACCGTAGTTTTACTTGCCTTGCTACTGCCGTATCCGCACTGGGTGTCTAGGCTTATCGCTCGCTTTAGGTGTTAGCTCAAAGCAGATCTTGTCACGCCCAAACGACGCGAATCTCATCACCTCGACGCCGAGCTCACCAATTCTCCTCCCCGGAAGCCACTCGGACCTCGCTGGGCCGGCCTGTCGATGGCTGGCAACATCCGCCGGCGCATCACGCTGCCGGATCCGCCTGCGGATGAGCGACGTCCCCTGCTGAGCCGGCTCAGCACCGGCGGCGTCGAGAACGCCGAGGCCGTCTACAGCTGCATGACGGACCCTCACAGCCACTTGCCCGTCTACACCAACATTCACCGCATCCGCCGCGACATTATCAGTGTCGTCGAGGATTATCTGAGTCTGGAGCAGCTGCAGGACCTGAGGATCAACGTCACCGTCGTAAGGCCGCTGGTGGATAAGTTCTTTGGCCTGAATGACATCTCCATCAGTGAGAGACTGTAACCCTTGTTTATTATGACACTATTGCTGACCTGAAAACTCAAGTATACTGTCTGCTGGTCAATCGTGCCCAGTTTCTCGATGAGCAATCTCATCTCAACAATCGTCACAATGTCAACTTTACACGTGCTACACTATGTGAGCTCATCGCGACTCGCATTCTCCGACGCTTTGGTGAAGCCCATGATGGTCATGACGGCCTCCTATTGCTGGCTCACATTCTAGTCGCTGGCTTTGAGCCCTTTCAAAATGCCCCTGATGAGATCCGCGCCGAGGCAGAACGCAGTACTTCATGGGTTCACCACAAGACACTGCCCTCTCTCGAAATCGCCATTGTGACCGAAAGCAAACACTTTCTGAGCTCCGCGACCTGTCAGAAGGTTGTTGCGGCCATCTATGAGGGGCGTATCGTCTACACGCCCTCGACCTTTTGGGATATTATTCCGGATCATTACAAGCTGAAGCCCATATCCGTCTACGACCCCCGTGATTCGCCTCTGCTGAACCAGTACCGTCTCATTGTTCCTCGTACCAGGAACATCCTCGAGTCTATCCAGTTTGCTGTACTTCTGGCTCTCTACGTTGTGGTCATGGTTCTGAAGAGGAAGAACGCACAGAACGGCACTGAAATTGCCTTTGCTATCTTTGCCTTTGGATGGGGGTTGGACCAGTTTGCAACTATCCTGGCGCATGGGTGGTACGTTTATTACTATTGACCTACCTCTATGAAGTACCTTCTGCTAACGTCAACTCTTAGGAACGTGTACACTCAAAACTTGTGGTCTTTCCTCGATGTCGGCTTCATATTTATCTACTGGGTCTATCTCGTGCTGCGGCTCTACGGGTGGCACCATGACAATGCACATATGGTGGAGCAGGCGTTCGATGTCCTCGCGCTCGCGGCCCCTGTGCTGGTGCCTCGCCTCGCCTTTAACCTGCTCAGCGATAACCTGGTTTTCCTATCACTCAGGTCCATGATGGCTGATTTCTTCTTCCTCACGGCCCTGTCGGCTTGGTGCTTCCTGGGGTTCCTACTGTCGCTGCTCTGGCTTGGCGAGGGAGCTCATCCTATATTGTATGTTTTGCCCGGGCTGTCTTGGTCGTGCTCTGTGCTGATATAAACTCTAGAACTATATCGAAATGGATGATTTACATCTGGTTCGGTCTTGATGGCACAGGTATTCATCGTTCGGTAAGTGAGACCTTGCATTTCGTCGAGGCTTCTTTTAACACTTTCATAGACCGAGTTTCACTGGTTGCTTGGACCTAGCGTCATGGTTGCCTTTGCTTTCCTAGGAAACACCCTGTTCCTCACCATCTTGGTGTCGATGCTGTCCAACACCTTCAGCAACATCTCGAGCAATGCCTTGGCAGAGATCAACTTCCGCAAAGCAGTGCTCACTTTGGAGGGTGTCAAGGCAGACGCCGTGTTCGCTTACCAGCCCCCGTTCAACATCGTCGCCGTCTTCCTCTTCATCCCGCTCAAGTTTGTCGTCAGCCCGCGGTGGTTCCACAAGATACACGTCGCGGCAGTCAAGATACTCAACCTGCCCCTCCTGCTCATCATCGCCGTTGCTGAGCGCCGCCTTTTGTGGCCTTCCCGACCCTTTGACGATGCCACTGAGATCAAGGCTCCGCCGCCGACCAAGAGCCAGTTCTGGAAGAAGTGGCGGCTGACTGTCCACCGAGATCTCCGTGCCGTGTTCCAGGTTCCGCCGCCTGATACGGTGCATGATGATATTGCCGTCGATGACGACCTCACACATCACCTCATCCGAAGACAGTTCACGCGAAACGCAACGAATGAGCTCGAGCCCCGAAACACGCGGCCTGATCCTGGATCGCGGCGTCCGTCGCGGCGGGACTCGATGTTCCCCGGCATCCCGCAAAAGCTACGGAGCTCCTTCTCCGACGCCGACATGCTCGAGGGCACGAACGAGAGGCTTGAGAATATGGAAAACGCCATACGGCGCATAGAAACTATGCTGTCGCGGCTGGTCCCTTCGTCGGAGGAGGCGATTGAGTCTGATGAGCTGGACGAGAGCGGCACACTTAGAGAGGACAATACGGCAGAGTCCTCGTTTAGGGGGTTGATGGATCGGGTTTCTTGAGCATTGCGCGGTGTTTGGGTTGTGATTCAGAGAACAATACACGATTGGCGAAGGCACTGATTAGGCGTTTGTGCACTGAGCACTGATTGACAGATAGGCCATTGATCGAACCAAGATTCTTTTCCCATTCACCTTTTTCCTACCTACCAAAATTCCACCACTTTAAGCTTTACCATCATCCAAGCCTATGCTATAATCTTCAAAACCCACACTCGTCAAGCACGCACCCCAATTTGCCGAGATCTCCATGACATGTACATGAACGAAATGTGCACCCTAACATACTTTGAGCACAAAGACTGCAAGCACATCTGGGTCGTCGTCACGGAACCCTGCGAGCCCCTCATGGGCCTCGACAACTGCCCGTCCTTTTGCGACGGCACGGTCAAGGCAATGCCCAAGTACTTTCGCACGCGGAGCCGGCCCTGCCCGAGGTGCGACTTTAAAGGCGCCTACGATCGTAATCTTGTGCGGATGGTGGAGAGCATGGGATGGGGTGTCAAATGGGGAGTTGGTCCGGGGAGGGATGATTGGGGCTGTGAGATGAAGTGTGTGATACTCTGAGGGCTGGGGGAGTGGGATATGTGAGGCCTGGGGGCATCAATATTTGGTTGTGTCTTCTACAGGCAGGAATTGGTTGCAGATGAGAAGACGCTTTTCTTACAGGAGGCTACTTGTCTGGTCTTGAGACAAACATGGAGTTCTCTTCAAATCCTACATCTTTTTTCATACCCGTGAATAGGTTTGCAATTCGACAAGTATTCTATCAATCTGAGATTCCCATTAAACTCCAGCTACATCACGTGCCACACCCACTCACAGCGCCAATTGCAGTTTTCCGTCCAAATTGTGAAGCTTCACAACTCAACGACATCTTTTACACCTTGGTATCACACGCAATGCTGCCCACCCCAGATACATCACACGTTCCCTACGAACGGGTCTACGAGCCCGCCGAGGACTCGTACCTCCTCCTGGACACGCTTTCAGCCGCTTCAGAGACTGCGTTTCTGCAAAAAGCCTTTCCTGGCGCGGCGCCCCTTGTGGTGGAGGTCGGCACCGGCTCGGGCGTCGTCCTCGCCTTTGTCCACGCCCACGCGCAGACGCTTTTCGGAACTCGCCATGTTCTCACTGCGGGCGTTGATATGAACTCTTTTGCTTGTCGTGCTACTGTTGCGACTGTGGCCAAGGCTCAAACTGATAATGCTGACACTCACGGCTTATACCTGGGCTCGTGTATGGGGGATCTTACAACACCTTGGCGGGAGGCTGCCATTGATGTCCTCATCTTCAACCCGCCCTATGTGCCTACGCCCGAGATGCCAGCCCGGCCCGAGTCCTTCGCTGCAGATGATCTGGCCGAGGGCACAAGACCCTCATTTGATGATGACTCGTATCTCTTGGCGCTGTCGTATGCGGGTGGCCTGGACGGGATGGAGACGACAGACAAGCTTATTGATGCCCTACCACACACCCTGTCTCGTCGAGGCTGCGCCTACATCCTTCTCTGCGCACAGAACAAGCCCGACGAGGTGAAGAGGCGTATCGAGGCATTCGGGCCTGAATGGCGAGCTCGCACCGTCGGGACGAGTGGCAAGCAGGCCGGGTGGGAAAAGCTGCAGATCGTGCGAGTATGGCGAGACTATGCGAGCGCCGCGGCGGACGAGTAGACGAGAAACCTGCCCGAGGTTTGGAGGCGTGCAAGAGCATGTATTCAGATATCTTTCCATACCAAAAACTTCGATACCCATCCAGCCGCCGATGATTCGTACATTTTTTTTAATGGCCAAACATCCCGAACGCCAGAGTTCCATTGTGAATAGGCAGCGACAGGGTCGCGATGTCGTTGATAAACCACTCTCCCATTGAACACGCGTGCGTGCGTCTGCGACTCCCAAACTCTTCAAATCTAATATCCCCCTCACACCTTTCCTCTCCCGAGCTCTTCTGATTACATCTTCATTTCTAAGGTCGTGGTCCTCCCCGTCCACGGCCACGACCGCGTCCTCTGCCACCGCCTCGGCCACGCCCTCGGGCGCCGCCCCGCTCGGCCTCCTTGCGGGCCTTGTTCTTGGGCTTGGGCGCGTCGTCGATGAGCAGGGTGTCGAGGGGTAACGAGTCGGGAAGGATAAAGTATCGGATGGTGGAACCTCGAATGTTCATGGTGTCGAGGGAGATGGGCTCCTGGCCCTTGATGGTCATCTTGACGGTACGCAGGGCCGTGTTCATCTGGGGGGAGACGGAAGAGATAGTGCCGTGAACAATGGTGCCTGTCCAGAGGTTAGGTCAGCGCGTGGTTTGTTGGAGGAGTAGAGTAGGAGTTTCGTACCATTCTTCAACTCAATTGTCACCGTCTCGTTGGCGCATTTCATCAGGAATCTGGTCGAGACAGGTTAGCCCAAGAGCTCGTGCTTGAAAAGAAGAAGCTCAGCACAATCCAAGTGCAGCGCATAGCTGAGAGGGGGGTAGCTTACCGGACGAGCTTCATCTTGGCGACCTTCTCAAGGAGAGATGCGCGCTTCGGCCGTTGAGAGAATTGTCCTGGTGGTGGTGGAGGTTGGGCGAGAGTCGCGCGTTGTGGTGGTCGTCGTGTGGTATGGGCTTCGGCGTGAGGCTGAGAGGCTGGCTGCAACGACGGGCCTTGAGAATTGGCGGTCGGAAAAATCGAGGTTCGGAGCTTCCTGCTGGGTGCGCCCACGTGACTAAGCAGGCAGGCTTCAGCTCTCGCGTGATTGGTGTGTGCCGAGGTGGCTTATCGATAAGGGGACCCGCGGTTCGTCAAGCACAGCAGAGTCGCGGAGCAAACGGCCATAAATTCCAGCCTCGCCAACCTTAGCATGTCATCATTCACGAAGCACCTCTAGCGCCTGCGCCCCGAGTTTCCCCCTTTCCCCCCTGGATTATCAACTGGATACTCGGGGTCAGAATCCTTTGTCGCTCTCGCCATACTTGCCTCCTTCTTTCGCTGGCCGATCCCGCTGCGACCCCCGCCTCGAGACCTCTCCTCGCCCCCAACATTACCCCACTATCCTTAGGGTCCAAGGCCAACTTGAAGCTCAACGGAGCCTTTGTTGCTCATACCCACGGCGTCGGTCTACATCATTTCTCGCCGAATAGACACGGTCTGCATACACAGGAAAAATGATATCAGGACGGGGCGGATCTGGGCCGCGAGCTGGGCGGATTCGTCCCCCTCGTCGCATAGTGCGTGTAAGTGCGTCCCTGACAGGAGCTGCCTTTGACATCTCGAAGAACCCATGGCTCTCATCGCCCCGAGCCCGTACGCTGACCCCTATGGCCGCAGCCAAACGAACCCGGTGAGGGTGCCGACTTTGAGGCTTGCTGGAACATGCTCAAGGAAGCTCTCCGCGACATCCACCAGAAGAACTGCAGCCGACTTTCCTTCGAGGAGCTTTACCGTGCCGCCTACAAGATTGTTCTTAAGAAGAAAGGCGAGGTATTGTACGATAGAGTCAAGGAGTTTGAGGAGCAGTGGTTTGCCGAACACGTCATCCCCAAGATTCGAGATCTGGTCAGCAAGAGCTTGATCAACATTGGAGTCGAACGCACCTCGGCAACCTCGGTCAACGAGAGGCGACAGACGGGAGAGAAATTTCTCAAGGGGCTGCGTGACACATGGGAGGATCACAACATGTCTATGAACATGACGGCCGATATTCTCATGTACCTCGACCGAGGCTACACCCAGTTGGAGTCCCAGCGAGTGCCGATTTTCTCCACCACCATCGCCCTTTTCCGAGACCACATCCTTCGTTCTTGTTTGAATTCCAACTCGAACGAGGTGGTCATCGATATCCTAATATCCGTCATCCTCGACCAGATCGACATGGAGCGAGAAGGGGACATCATCGACAGAAACCTCATCCGAAGCTGCAGCCGGATGCTCAGCTGCCTATACGAGACGGAGGAGGAGAGCGAGAACGACAAGCTGTACCTCACCGTCTTTGAGCCCCGATTCCTGGACAACAGCAAGAATTATTACGCCGCTGAATGCGACAAGCTTCTCCGCGAGTCAGACGCTGGCGCTTGGCTTCGACACACGCAGCAGCGATTGAAGGAAGAAATGGACCGATGTGGAACCACGATAGAGGTTGAAACACTTCCAAAGGTCACACAGACCATCGACCAAGAACTCATTGTCGCGCACATGCCCGAGTTCCTGGCACTGGAGGGTAGCGGGCTGAGATGGATGATTGACAACGACAAGATTGACGACCTCTCCATCCTCTATGAACTGATCGCGAGAGTCGACTCCAAGAAGACGGCTCTTCGGGAGATCTTGCAGCGTCGCGTGGTTGAGCTTGGTCTGGAGATTGAAAACGCCTTGAAGAACACCGACTTCTCGACGAGTGGAGATGGCAATGAAGGCGGTGAAGGGGATAAGTCAAAGGCTCTGAACCCTGCTGCGCAGCAGACTGCGGCTGCCATCAAGTGGGTGGATGATGTATTGCGCCTCAAAGACAAGTTTGACAACCTCTGGTCCCAGTGCTTCCAGGACGACTTGATCATCCAGAGCGCCCTGACCAAGAGCTTCTCTGACTTTATCAACATGTTCAATCGTTGTTCTGAATACGTCTCCCTGTTCATTGATGATAACCTAAAGAGAGGCATCAAGGGCAAGACAGAGGCCGAGGTTGATGTCGTCCTGGAGAAGGCCATTGTTCTCATTCGGTACCTTCAAGATAGGGACCTATTCCAGACATATTACCAGAGACACCTGGCGAGACGACTTCTTCACGGAAAGTCGGAAAGCTATGATGTCGAAAAACAAATCGTTTCTCGGATGAAGCAAGAAATGGGCCAGCAGTTCACTAGCAAGTTTGAAGGCATGTTCAGAGATCTGCTCACCTCGGCCGAGCTCACCACTGGCTACCGGGGACACATCCGCACTGTTGGGGACGGTAATAAGACCATCGACCTCAACATTAATGTCCTCACGACCAACTACTGGCCCCCGGAGGTCATGGGTCGAACAGCGCAGATTGGTGAGGGTTCCCGAGTCACATGCACATACCCTCCCGAAGTGCAGCGCTTGCAGGCAAGCTTTGAGCAGTACTACCTCACAAACCGCAACGGACGGAAACTCACCTGGATCGGTACCACTGGAAGCGCCGATGTCAAGTGCACGTTCCCGGCCATCCCTGGCAAGTCTGGTCCGCTCTCAAGAGAGCGAAGGTACGAGATTAACGTGCCGACCTTTGCCATGGTCATTCTCCTACTATTCAACGACCTGGACGACGGCGAGTCGCTAAGCTTTGAAGAGATACAAGCTAAGACCAGTATCTCTACGCCGGATCTTATGAGAACACTAACGGCCATTGCCGTCGCGCCCAAGTCTCGTGTCCTTGCCAAAGAACCTGCTACCAAAGCAGTGAAGGCCGGTGACAAGTTCACCTTCAACGCATCCTTCCAGAGCAAAACAATTCGGATCAAAGCCCCCATAATTAATGCGGTATCCAAGGTCGAGGACACGACTGAGAGGAAGAACACGGAGGAGAAGAACAACCAAACGAGAGCCCACATAGTGGATGCGGCGATTGTGAGAATCATGAAGTACGTGCTCGAATCCATTCGTAAATTACAGGAATGCAGACATGCTAACAGGCGCAGGTCTCGTAAGGAACTCAGCCACTCGCAGCTCATCAGTGAAGTCCTCGCCCAGCTCTCCAGCCGGTTCCGGCCCGAAGTCTCGCTCATCAAGAAGCGCATCGAGGACCTCATCGCGAGAGAATACCTTGAGCGCCCCGACGAGGACGGCATGCCATCTCTGTACCGCTACGTGGCCTGAGCCTTGCAAAGCTTGCACGCACATAATGATACGAAATCACGAAGGAAAGAAGTCACAACCACATTGCTACGGCTTGCACGGCGTTGGGAGGGGACAGGATCAAACATTGAATTACACGGAGCATGACACGGGCAGCCCAGCTGTCTTGGAAAGCGAGGGCTGTGTGTATGGAGGTATTATTTACCCGTTGCTAAGAGATAGAAGGGAAAGAAGAGTAAAAGAAGTTCTTCATGACCATGTGCTGGGGATGAATACCTTTTCTGAAATGGCATACAATGTGTAGCAGTAGCATCTACTGTCAGTAGCGTCGCTTTTGAACAGAGCTATATGGCAGCGTCACGGAGACGTTCTCGGGATAGAAAGTGCTCCTGTTTAATTCATTGATAATGTGCCAAGCTGAGAACTTGTATGATCAAATATTCGTAAAATGTGCTGTATCTGACTCTTGGAGAGTGGTTTGGTCAAGTAAAGAGCCCATGATGATGATCACGTGACCAGGAACTGTGTGCGCTCTAGGCTTCATGATGGAGATCTTGCGTCGCCAACCAACTAAATCGCCTCCCTCGCCAAGCGAATCCCTCTCTACATCGGCACAACCCCTTGAAACTATCAAGAAAGTCTCTTGGATTTGATACCCCGGATCAAACCGAGATTCAGGTCGTCGCAAGGCGTTGAAATACCCCGGCTCTCTTTACCGTCGTCTCTCACCACACCTCGCACACAAAGGCAACCATGCTCTTCTTTAGGTAACTTGCACGCCCTCTACCTGCACTCCCCATCTTTATCAGATATAAAATTGTCATTTATTTTGCGAGGCTAACGCTGTCTGCAGCTTCTTCAAGACCCTCATCGACCACGAGGTCACCGTCGAGCTCAAGAACGACATCCAGCTCAAGGGCATCCTCAAGAGCGTGGACCAGTACCTCAACATCAAGCTCGACGACATCCAGGTTGTAGAAGAGCTCAAGTATCCTCATATGGTATTATCCCCGTCTCTCTTGTCGTGGAAGCCATCAGCTGATACCCCGTGTGCAGAGCTCCGTCAAGAACGTCTTCATCCGCGGTTCCGTCGTGAGATATGTCCACCTCCCCGGTGCGTCGGTGGACACGCAGCTGCTCGAGGATGCGACCCGGAGAGGTAAGTCAAAGAGTTTTTTTTACTGTTATGCGAGTCCGAGGCTGACGAGTGATGTGCTACAGAAGCGGCGGCTCAGCAGGCCAAGGCCAAGTGAGCGTGTGGGATGAGAGAGCTGGGGCGAGCAAAGTGTCACATCACGGATTAGATTCCCCATGAGGGAGGAATGGCGATTTCATGGATGCTGGAGTGATCAAAAGACGGATTCATGTGGCGTTGGCTCCTGATATGGATTATGAAATGCTGTTTACCAGTTTTGAGCGTCGTGATGCCTGTGTGAGAGAGGAAGAGCAGGGCAGTGATCGCGACAGATCCAAATGTAGATGAGGCTGTGACCTCGACAGGCTATCGACATATATCCTACAGGCCGCTTCGCACGGCTCAATCCAACGTTATCGTTACAATCATTATTACCAGAACGCCCCACCTCCCTTGCCCGATTTCCCCTCCCACAAGGCCTTCTCAGACGCCTTCTCATCATCCTCGCCCTCAATCAGTGGCACCACCAGCCCTCCTCTTCTCCTCTCTGCCATCCAACGGTCTAACCAACCCTTCATTCGTTTTCTCGACTGCTCACTTCCCACGTTCACGGTCGGGACCACCCTTTCAATCCTTAAACTCATAATGAACATGGCCAACTCTCGGAAGCTGCTGTGTTCCGAGTAAGGCACGCCGAAGCACATGGCCTCCTTGGTGCTGCCTCTTTGTGGAACAAAGTCCTTGTACCCGAACCGAGTTCGCCAGCCCTTTCCATGGAGGATCTGCTCAGTCTGGATGCTTCCAGGCGACGTATTTGCCCCAATGGCTTTGCCAGCTGGTCGAAAGTTCCACCCACTCGGACGGAAGCCAACAATGCGACTAAAGTAAGGTTTGTAACTGTTGAGGTATTCTTGAAGAGTCTCTGCGCGAAGCTCCATCAGCATCTGCATGTGGACCTGCGCCTCAAGGGGGTCCGAGGTAAGGAGGGCAGTGAGCTCAGGGTCGTCAAGTTGCTTGCATATCTTGATCTTTCCCGGCGCCGCAAAGATCTTGGACTTTAAGGCCTTGGCAATGGAGATGCATATTCGTTCCTTGCCGATGGAATAGGTGCCGCAGATCACGAGAAGCCGCTGTGGGGGGCCTTTCTTTTTGCCATCCTTTCCGGCATCATTGGGTTTTTTGTTTTGAAAGAACTTGCTGACTGCCTGAGTTCCCTGCGCGCTAGATTTCTCCCATACATCATCCTTACACTCGGGGTCGGGAGACATTGATCCACATAGATCCGCACAAGCTTTGATAACGTCATCCTGGGGCGGGAATGAGTATCGTGGATTGAGATATGTGGTATCCAGGTAGCAGATATCGATCTTTTGCTGCTTGACTTTTCCGGATATTGAGTCGACAGTCTCCGGTTTTAATAGCGGATGGTTGACGTGAGCAGGACAAGCTCGAAAATCTCCACAATGCAATATTCGCTGAACGCGGCTGTTGATGCCGTGCTTCATGTTCTTTTCGAATAAGAAAAGCGAGCTCCCTGGGCAGTGGTTTGCCGGGATCATTGTGACAGTGGCGCCTTCAGTTCCTGGGATGTCGTAGGACTTGTCAAATTCGAGCTCAACAACCCACTTAGCGGCGGTACGGAGCTGTTGCTTAACCAGACTGCCAGTGACTTTACTGCAGTATATAGGGCCGTGCCTCCAGTTTGATGTCAGACCAATGTAGTGATCACTGTGAAAGTGGCTGAGAAAGTAAGCTTTGCATCCCTCCACCGCACCGTACCGGAAGGCGTCCACGCAAATAAAGAAACCAGGCATGATCTTGTAAAAAGGACACGTCCTCTCATAGGCCGGCTTGCCCCTAGAGGCATTCTCGGCTGCAGCTGCGTCTGCCCAGGCCGAATCCTCGGCTTTGCTAGACATGAGCTTGGTGAAGGCTGATTTGGGTGCCGATGAGGAACTATTCTCGGCAAAGGGATTGGCTTGGCCGGGTCTGGGGACAGCTGCCCGCGCAAATCGTTTGCTGATGTTAGTAGACTCGGTCTCGGACGGTTCGGCCGGCTTTTCTGGTGTCGCTTTCTTGGCCGTCGGTAACGGGATCGGGTTTCCATCGAGGCAAGAGTTGACATGTCGTGTTGCTTCGTCTGCCGAGACGCCGGCCAGGCTACCGCTGCAGATGGGACAGCTTTCTATCATGGATCCATCATCAAAAGATTCGTCGGCAAAGTCTTCAGTCGAACCACCCCCCGCTTCCTCGGCCTCGAGCCGGGCTTGCTCCCTCATGAACCGCCTCTCGCGCATCTCTTCACCCTCGAGGTCGTCCAGGTCGAGGAGCTCTTCATCGCCAAGATCTCTAAGGTCGTTGAACTGTTCATATGTCGAGTCGTCCTGTTTCAGCTTTGGGGTTCTGGTGTCTGTGTTCTTTTCGTCGTCCTTAGCAATACCGTCCAATTGGACCTCGTTATCTGGGGGAAGATCCGCACATTGGGCAGTCGTTACGGGTTTTGTGTCGGGAACCTCGGGTTTGGCCTCGTCCTCCTCGTCCTCCTCGCTATCGGAATCCATTATGAAAGGGGTCTTGATGCGGGGCTTAGACTGCTTCGGTCGTAATCCATTCTTAACTTCCGGGGGCGACGAGCGTTCCTCGGCCTTGGCCACCTCTTCAACCTTGATTACCGTCTCTGCCTTCGATCGGGTCTCGGGTTCCTCGCTCAACTTCCTTCTCTTGTTGGGTGATTCGGCTTCGTTGTATCGAGCAGAGTCGTCGGCACTGTAGATGTCTTCATTTTCGGCATGTTCCGACGCAGCCCCTAGAAAAAGCGAGTGTTCCTGTTTCCCAGCCTTCTTGAAGAAGCTGAGGATGCTCTGATTGGCCTTGACTGGCTTTTTGGAGAAGTGAGAGGCCGAGGCGGGCTTCTTCGGAGTGTGGGATCGACTGGACTTCGTTGACGTAACCATGGTGCCGATTGATTCGAGATGATGGATGTCGGAGGGCTCAAGCCACTACACAAGATAGTCAAAGGAGTTCTGTCATCTAAAGTTGGACTGAGAATCGAGGATGTCGAGTTCGAAGTGAGGTGTGGAGGCTCCAGGAGTTAGCCAAGGTGGGATGAATTTGGCGCCACACGCGAAGGCGCGCCGGTGGCAAAGTGGACATCGCGGTGTCACATGACGCTCCATGGCCCTTGAACCAGGGGGATCGGCCCTAAAGCAAGGGACAACGGCACTGTCAAAACGCAGCATCACCTCGTAACACGATATTTGAAGAGGTTCACGACGGGGTTTTAATATTCTTGCGATAATGCCAGAGAATTCAAAGTCGGATGATATTTACTTTGGACCTTTCGAGCCCAAGCCCAGTTGTCTCTTGGCATGGGCTGAGGGCGTCACCTGGCTGAGAGCCTTGCGACTGTGCTCGATCGCTGTGTCTTGGCTCATAGGTGAGGATCGAGAGGGGTGACGAGTATTCTACGCCCTCCTATGCATAATTTAGAGGGCGATACAATACATGCCGGTGCAGGAGTTGGTTGCCAGTTGATGGGGGCGACGCTGGGCTGCTAGATCTGTGATGGTGCACTGCCTATGATGCGTCTACATACCTGAGCCTCTAGAGGGTAAAGATACCCGACGGGAACAAGTAAACGAGTCATTATGGCTTCGGTTCCTACCATTTACTCCCAGCGTGAGGTCAAGACCAATTAAATTCTTTTCATAAGAGTATATGGATCTTGACTTGTTCTATGATCCTAGTTCTTACTACGGAGCAGATCGACATGACTTGACAGCACAAGTTTACGGGTCCCCGGTGGGGCCTCCACGACGTGTAAGTCGACTGTAACAAATGCTGTGACACGAGAGGTATCATGATGGACTCGGCAAGAAAAAGAACAGATCAGATCATTATTGAAGCTACAAACAGTAGTACCTGACATTTTTACAGTCTGCAATTCTTTCTGCTTTGTTCATCAGAAATGCACAGCCAACAAAAATCACGTTGCGGTACGACCCGAGCCGTCATGATGAGTTGACAGCCCCTCCTCGTCAGAAAAGCACGATACAACCACGCGCGCGATCGGGGGCTCAATCAACAGCCGCAGGTCTGACCATCAGACTCCAGAGCCAGCCACTGTCTGGGGGAAATTGAGGGTCGCATCCTGCCCGGTCCCGACAGACTGGAATCTCAAACCCTCGTCTCCACGAGCAATGAAATGCTACGCTATGATCCCTCGAGAGCCAGGCGCCACCTCCGCCGCCATCAGTCCAACCTTTTTTCCCTCCTTCATCAGCACTCTACTGTACGGTATACTGTATTGTCATTAAGCCTCCCCACCCTCTGAACCCTCATTAAAACGCCCGCGTAAACTCTCAGATAACCGCCCGCCCTCCCTGCAGCCAACTCGGCACGCCCGTCGACGCCCGCAATGTTTCGAACCAAGGCCCAGATCCAGCACATCTCAGCCATGCCTGCAGCGGTCCCAGCCTCAAAGGCCATCGAGATGCTGCACGACCACGAGTTCATCGTGCGCTGCGATCCTCACATGATCAAGTACGACGAGATTCCGCTCTCAGACCCCAAGCCCGCTGCACCCGAGGACTTGGAGCTGCTCGACGCGTCGTCGCCGCCAAAGTGCTACTCGGTGACCGACAGGGTGCACGCGCTGCCCGCCGGCCTGTGGGATTCTGACGCTGTCAGCACGGCAGAGTTCTTCGATCTCGACAGGGGCGTCTTTGTCAGGATGCACTGTCCGATGAGCGTCGTGATCGAGACTGTGTGGCAGATCCGGGAGGCTGATGACGGGAGCTGCGAGATCGTCGAGGATGTCGTCATTTCATGTTCTAGACTGCTTGTGGGTGTAGTTAAGAGTTCATGTGAGGCTGGCTGGAAAGGGGTTCACGGAAACATGATCGAGGGCCTAAAACGATCTGCACAAGTAAGCTTATCCAAAGACTGAATGGGACTCGAGGTACTGTACAGCAACTATAGACTGGTATTGATAGAGAGAGAGAAATGTTACTTCTAGACTAGAATCATACGTTTTTAAATTACACAAAAAAACTCCAGAGTGTTCCAAGATTAAAAAAAGTACCATTATGGAAAGTTTATAGAGTACAAACATTTGATGGGGTATCTACCGGAATAGTAGGCATATCTTGGGCCGCTTATATACAACATGTCTGGATACCCTCAAATATTAAAAAAAGAAACAGGGGACCGGAGAAAGTCGCCAAGGCCCGCCTCAGAAACTCCTCATGACATGCTTCTCCCCGCTGCTTAGTGAAGGAGTCTGGCTCATAGACGGGTTGGGAAACCTCGGATCTCTGTCCTTGTCCTCTTCGATCTCTACCGCCACTGAAGTAACTACATCCATCTGGATGGCCATCTCGTTCCGTGCAGCGCTCCTGAGGGATTCTTGGCTGAGGGTGCGGGTTCGTAGAGCACCGGGGCCCTTGTCCGACTTGCTGCCGAGTCGCTGCCACCATCCGCCGACGCCGCCGACACCCTTGGGGTGGTTTTGGCCGCCTTGGATCCAGACCACGTTGCCAAACTTGTTTTCTGGGGTTCGCATAAAGGCAAAGGTCTCGAGACCCGTGTCCTCGATGTCGATGTCATCTTTGGAACCGAAAACGATTGCGTGTCGAGTCGTACCGAAGAGCAGGCAGTCGAAGGATCCGTTGCTAGCAATAAGAGTTCCAGCGAAGCAGTAGTATCCCAGAGGAACATGGGCGCCGGCCATGGTTGCGATACGTCCTAGGGCTAGGGGAAGAGTACACATAACGTATATGAGGGGGTAAACAAGGAAAGCCGGATTGTGATTCAGCTTGACTCTGGTGGTGTTGTTTGATCCATCGTCTTCTTTATCTGCGGACTCTTTGGCCTGGCGCCTGAGTGACAGATAGATGGCGATATACAACGCGCTGGTTGTAACGAGAGAAAGGAAAATGAAGAGGTAATGGGTAAGCAGACGAAGGTTCTCGTAAGCGTCGTTGATCCAGCACTATTGTCTCATTAACACAAGGAACCGCTATGCACATTAGATTTCTCGACTCATACCCAAGGTCCAGCACGAACAAAATAACCCCCAACATCTTTGCCGTTGTTTGTCGCTAGCAACGGAATGAGAGCCAAAGCGTAGACAAACACCCAGATGAAGACAATGGTGCCATAAAGAAGCTTCTGTGGCGGGCGGTAGTCCCTGACGACGGAGAGGTAGGTGTGGACGGCAATGGCGGTGATGAACAAACTCGAAGACAAATCCCCGTTGGAATCGAAGAGACCCTGAACAAAGCACGTCGGAGTGTCGATGAAGATGCCCCCCCTCTGGATCCACGTAACGCTCAGCAAGAAAGCAGCTCCCTGGTGCATATCGGCAATAATAAGGTTGAAGACCAGGATGAGGAACTGATTCGGAGGGTTGTTGGTGGCGGCCCTGATGCGCTGGACTCGTGGATCATGAGCGGCGCGCGACGACTGTCCCTGGGGTCCAAAAGGGCCCTCGGGATATGTGAAATCGGGGACGGGGACCGACTCCGGGAGGTTTCTGGCGATCTTGTCGGCGCGGGACTTCCTTCCGAGGTGCCATGACACGAGCTTGTAGGTCAAGTAGAGAAACAGAGACGAGGCGAGCAGAAAGGAAAGTAGAGCAAAGACGGAGATGGCTATGAGTCCATTGCGGAGGCTGCCGGGCAGAGGCGAGATTGATGTGCTTTCTGAATGTTTGCTCAGGAACTCTTCACCTATTGATACCATGTTGTCGGGGCTCGGCCTGCATGGAAACCTGCAGTCATCAATGAGATTTTTCTGGGATATATGAAAAAGGGTGGAGGGACTGATGAAGATATGTTACACAGGCTCAGAGAGTCAACCCGGCACAAACAAGCTTTCTCATGAGCATACTTAGCCCCCATACTTAAACGACCTCACAGCGGGATGCGCCATGGGGAGGGAGTTACTGGATCGGTAGTAGTTTCAGCGCAAGTCGTGGGCTTCAACAGCCGCCCGCGAGCTAGATGGATGTTGCGAGCCGGCCTTCCGATGGAAGCGAAAGCTGTGGCTAGAGCCTATCAGCTACACCATCAGAAGGCTCATTGAATCTCAGCCAGGGGACATGCAGGCACTGACTCGTTCCTGGATGGAGGATAGAAGGGACGGGGGCCCTTGAAGGGCACGGACATGGGAACGAGATCGGCGCGCGGGGAGTCGAGGGCTAGAGTCCCGGGCTCGTTGACGGGGGAAGGCTAATAACGAAACGATTGCGATCTTGGGGAAGAAGGGGAGCCGGCCATTCTGCACGGCTTGCCAAGGTTGGTTCGGAGCCAAAGCTAAAGAGGCTACGGCCTCGTAGAAAAAGCCCGAACTCGTCTGGGCGTATGCTTGGCTGCTATGTTCCGGATTATTTTTGCAACCCTGAAGAGGGAGCTGGGTTGGGGCAAAAGAGGCTTTCCGTTTGAACTCGGCCGCCGCCGCCGCCCACAGCCCATCGAGGTTTCCTTGTGATGCATCCCCATGGGTTGAATGGCTGTTGGTTATAGTAGCATGATTGGAGGCTTGATGAGAGGCAAAATGCATGACGCCAAGCAACCACCGAATAATCTCGGAATCTGCCACGGGCTGTGACTCTGCTTATTGCGCTTAAAGGCAGGCAATGGGGGAAGAGTTGGTTGTTGTTGCTGACAGTGATGCTGGTTGCTACTGACAGGTTGAATTTCCCGAATCCGTATCCACAGATGAGGATGCTCTTGGTTAGACAGACACGAGTGGATCGGACCCAGCATTGAAGATGAGCCATCAAGACGAACCATCACACATAGTCTCACGAACTGGATGGATGACCCATCCCGGCTGCCACCAACGGCGAGGACGTCCCGTGGTGTCGGTGCTGGTGGCTCCCGAGGCGTCTGACAAGCTTCATAGCCGATTTGTCCACAGCGCCGAGAGGCTAACCGTCAGGGCTCAATTGAGGCCCCCGGGGGATCTGAAGTGGTTTGCCCGTGTTTCAAGCCTTGTCCTTCTGGGAATGGCGCTCGAGACCTTTTGGTGCGTGTGCTTTGACGTTTGCACGCGAAAGCTGCACGTTGGGGGCCACGTCCACATGGCTTCTGCATGCAGTGACAGAGCAAGAAAGAGAGCAAGCAGGCAGGCTTGGAAATAAGGGGGCGCTCCCCTCAACAAGGGGGGTGCATGTCACCTAAATAAACTGAGACACTCCGACACGTCTGTTGTCGTACCATGTGGCGATAACTCGAGCGCTGCGAGAGACGTCAGAATCAACCCAGTTGCTGGAGTGTCATTCCGTGGCGCGTTGCCTTGGGCAGTCTGTGCAATACAAGGGTTTTTGCCTGTTTGCTGGGCCTCAGTCTTGTTGTTTGTTGTGATGGATTGTTTGAGATGTGAAAAAGCAGCCTCGGCATCCATTGTTCAGTAATACTGGCGGAGCAAACAATGCGCCTGCCTTCCTTAGGCCACACGCCGGCGCCGGCGGCTACGTTAGCGACGGCCGGCGCGATCGAGCACGGGACTATTGGATCTTTTTGATTCTCGGCCGATAAATCGCTCCCAGTTGATCGGTCACAACGGGAAAATGTCACTCCCACGGCCGCGATTTGAAATGATTCCTCCGCCCCCTGTTTCCCGTTCCCGAACTGGGTCGGCAACGCTTGTCGATCCCCGTGGTTTAGGAAGCCCAGACAGCGCTGATCTCCCAGCTGTCTGGTTCTGACCCTCAGCCCTAGATAGGCAGCTGCGGTTGCCTGGAAGGATTCTGATATCCCATGACGTTTGTTGGAGCCAATATGACTGTTGCCATCCTCAGATTCAAGGCTTCAAGACCACTTCGTCGGGTATAAAAGAACGCACACGTTGCTTGTTTTCTTGATCTTTTTTCCTCTCCTTTCTCTTTAGCTTCCTTTGCCGTATGGCTTAGATCAAGTGTAGTATCTGTTCTTGCACAGGTTAACCCCTGGCACGGGTAACAATACCCTTCCCAACGTTGACCTAATTTTTGGCTGCTCGGGGAAGCCTTCAGGCTGCGCTTGCGTAGTCGAAGCCTCGCCATAGTGTCCTTGGTATCACACTGCCTCCAAGTGACGCGAACCTCCGGGCCCGTTTAGCTCTTTTCATTGCATTTACCGCTGGTTGCACTAGCGATGCGAAGAAGGGAGCGCCTCTGTGGCCGATCGCTTTGACCCCTTGTTTTGAGAATACTAGGTAGTCTGCTAGCACCTGGTAGTTAATGTCAGTTTGGGCGAGACCCCATGTTTCGTGGCTGGATCAATCAAGCAAAATCGCGAGAGGCTTAAGGCGGGACATGTTTAGCATTACCGGGGTCTTTGGTGTCGTACGACAGTTGTGTCACTGTCTGCAGCAGTCCAGCTGCATCCAACGTTCTAGCCAAGACTCTGGTGCTTATGACTCCGGCTCATTTCTCGTCCGTCTGATAGTGATATGCCTCTCTCGAGCCGAGTGTACCGTTGCACCAGCCTCTCCAGCCAGGCTGCACCGCCACATCCCCCCTCCATCGCCCATTGGTTACCCGCTGTGGCATGAGGCTCGTGCGCCGTGTCAGAACGACGACAAGCGTCGAAGTGGCCCCTTTCCCAACGGCCATGTGCAACAACCTGGAAGCCTTTTTCCCCAACGCTCATCGACATCGCCCAGATCTTTTGCCATCGGGTTCATCAGGGATCACGGCTGGCCGATACCCTCTCCCGCTCCACGTGATCAGGCTACCATGACGTGAACCGGCCCGGCGCATTGGTTCCTCCTGATCAAGCTCTAGCCCCTCCAACAGCCACCCCCAGTTGCCTCGTACCCGGGCTGAGCAGCCTCCGAGCCGGGCACCAGATCCCATCAACATGGCGTCGCTCCAAGTCAGGGGACCCGACTTTTCGGTCACCAAGCAGAAAGCCCTCGAAGATGCCAAGAAGATGCAAAAGCTCGTGGCTGAGCAGTGCTCAAAGGCCGGAAAGGACCCTCCCCAGTACCGCTTGTCAGAACTCATTGGAAAGGGCAGCTTTGGTCGTGTCTACAAGGCCACCTCCCTAACCACTAACCAGCTGGTTGCTGTCAAAATCATCGACATTGAAGAGAGTGATACGGTCAACCCCAAACTAGCCGATACATACAGCGACCTGCTCAAGGAGATCAACGCTCTGCAACTGCTGAGCGAGAGTGGCGCCAAGAACATCAACCATGTCATTGAGGCACTTCCCGTTGGCCAGTCTATGTGGATGATAACCGAATACTGCGCCGGAGGCAGTGTGGCTACTCTCATGAAACCGACCTCACCTGGCGGCCTCCAGGAGAAATGGATCATTCCAATTTTGCGTGAGGTGGCCGAGGCAGTCTACTGGGTTCACGGCCAAGGCATCATCCATCGAGACATCAAGTGCGCAAATATCCTCGTCACAGAGGTAGGAAATGTCCAGCTCTGTGATTTTGGCGTTGCTGGTGTCATTGAGACCAAATTTGACAAACGTTCAACCGTCATCGGTACTCCACACTGGATGGCCCCAGAGCTCTTCGACCCTTCTGCTTCATATGGCACCGAAGTGGACATTTGGGCTTTCGGTGCCATGGTCTACGAGATTGCTTCAGGTCTACCGCCCAACGTGGCGGCTGGCATGGATTTCGGTAGGCTGGGGTCTTACCTCAAACAGCATATCCCTCGTCTGGAGGGTGACCGGTACTCACAAGGCCTCAAGGATCTTGTGGCGTACTGCTTGGAGGATGACCCCAAGAAGCGTCCCACGATTGAGCAAGTCCAACGGCACCAGTACATACACAACACCCAGAACGCCTACCCAGCCTCTGGCCTAGCGCACCTCGTCAGGGGCTACAAGTTGTGGGAAGCCCAAGGTGGTGCCCGTAAATCTCTATTCTCCGCCGGAGGAGCTCAAGGGCCCTCCGACTTCTCAGCGGCAGCCTTTGAAAACGATGAGTGGAATTTTAGCACAACTGCCGCCTTCGATCAACAAGTGCTCAAGACGGGTGATGCTCAGGCTGTCTTTGATGTCTATGGTTCCAATGTCGACTTCAGGCAGGATGGGTTTGACGATGCTTCTCGTACTCAAAAGCCCAAGTCACGTCGACGACCTCCGCCTCATCTTCCTTCCGTCAAGGCACCTCTGGAGAAGCTCTTTGATCCAAACACTATTTCGAACTACGAGGATAACTCTCGAGCATACTATGGACGGCTATTTCCTCCGCCGGCTTCTGACTTTTCCTCGTCAGCTTCGGATCTGCCGTTGCGGGATGACTCGTCTCAGTCTCCCGGGGTGAGAGAGTCACTGATCGATCTTGATGCATCTCTGGACGGAAGCAATCTCTCCGAGTTTGTTGACATGAACACCATCCGGGCAGGCGACCCCAGAGCATCCACCGACTACGATTTTGGAGATGTGTCCTACAACAAGCCACCACTGAGCGACCCAGCTGATATGAACAACAACCGGCGGACGCGGGACTGGAAATTCCCCTCGATGGCACCGCCTGCGTCAGCCAATCCAGAAATGTTCAGATTTCCCTTCAACGATGACCAGGGACCGACTACCAGCCGTCTCATCCACCCGCCTACCGAACCAATCCAGCCCACGCCCCAATTCAATGATCTTGCTGTCCCTGAGCCGGCGAACAACCGAGCATCATCAGGAAGTCTCATTGATCTGGACATGAGTTTTGCGGATCCCATTCCCGACTATCCTAGGCCATCCACATCACACTCGGACGTTGGCTCCTTGGCCGGCTCGGAAGTGGGCGGGGCGAATCCATTCGAGTTGGAGAAACACGCTTCCCTCTATGTGATGCCCAACACATTCCGAGAACCCTCGATCTACGTATCTGATGACTCGGAGTATGCGAATGCCGTTGCCGGCCTTTCCCTCAATGACACTCAGCGATATGATCCTCCACCGTCATTCTCACAACCACCGCCACAGCAACCCTTGTACCAACCGCAACAACCACAGCCTCCAACTCAACCACCACAAACAAATGGGCATGCGCCCAGCGAAAGGCCATACTCTCTAAGCGAGTTCGCCGATACTGATCCCGAATCATTCACACCGCAGACGACGACAGCCCCTGAGCTTCCCCGTCAGCCACCGTCTCTGGTGGATCGACCGCTGCCACTCCAGGAGGACTATCCTCGTCCGTTCCAGCAGCAGCCATTTCTCCCGCCTGCCCCTACTGCGCCTGCACCTCAGGTAATGGAGGGCCAGGCGTCGTCTGAGCACGTGAAGGAGGAACTTCGTCGCATGGCCATGAGCCTTAGTGACCACCTCAGCCACGCAAATACATACTTGTCTGGACTGCCGATTCGTCGGGCCAGTACGACGACGAGGGTTGAGTCCATAGGTGACACGCCTTAATAGCCACCCATTATTGGAATAGTGCAGGAGGGGGATATATGTAATAGCGAACCTCGTAATGAGCCTGGTTGCCAACATTGGATATCGGGTCAGGAACTGGAATCTTAAAATATGATGCATGATCATAAACGTTAATCACGAATAGAATGCTTTACTAATGGCCTCATATTTAAGGTCCCCTCTGCCCTTCTCTATTGAAATCCAATCATGTCTCCCATCAACAATGCCTGGTACTTCTCGATCGCCTCTCCCAGCCTAATCAGCACGCCCGCCGCCAACATCTTGACCTCGTTCTCCTCTCCACCGTCCTCTCCTCTCGTTTTCTCAAACACCATGGACACCCACTCCCGCGTCTCCACCACCTCTCTCCCCTGGCTCTCACATAGTCGACGCATGTCGCCCCCGTTGACCTCCAAGAGCGACGCCATGGCCACAAGCCACCCTTTCATGGCACCTAGATCGCTCAACACGTGCACCCTCACTCCGAGAAGCAGATCCCACAGCTCTGCAGTCAATTGCGGAAGGGAAAGCGTCGACGGCCCTGCAGCGTGTATGATGATGCCCAGGGTTTGCAGGTATAATGCTAGAAGCGCAGGGTTAAGCACAATAGGTTTCGCGGAGCGGAGGGCAACTTGGAAGTGAGCCGTGAGGGGCGAGAAGAAGGATGTGGCGAGGAGAGCGGCGGTGGTGTTAGGGATAGCACGGACTCGCGGCTTAGACTTGGCTTTAGACTTGTACCGGGCTGTGAAGGTCTGTAGCTTCAGGATATCAGGTCCCGTATTGGTGTCGGCAGCTTCTGCGGCAAGGGGGCCGAGGAAAGAAGATGTGAGAGACTGGGAGATACTATCGAGGGCGTTTGCCGGAAGTGCCTTGAGTTGAGAGGATGGGAGGGCACTGCTATCATTCGGAGACTCTAGATAAAGCTGCTCCATCTTCTCTGGGAGCCTCTTCGAGGGGAAAGCAGCGGCCGATCCATACTGTGATGTCTCAAAACCCGCAAGCTCGCGCGCCGACAGGCCAAGTGTAATGAGGATTGAAGTCCGCTGATGTAACGAGTAATCGCCTTCGAAGAACGTGCGGGCGAACCAGGGCGCCATAGTCTTGGGTTGAGAGACTACTAGCGCAACCATACCCTGGAGTCGCAAATCTTGGAAGTCGTCAATCTCGAACTTATCCTGTATGCCCACAAGCTGCCCGGCTAGCTCATCAGCATGGGAGCTGACCTCCGTGCCGTAGTTCGCCTTGCGACGAATGAGTACCGGGGCAGTTTGGAGGGCGAGTTTCTGTTTGTCGTATGATTCAGAATCTCGGAAGAAGGCTATGAGATCTCGGACGTAGACTGGTGGCTTAGGTTTGTTGCGCTGCACTAGCGTGGCATCTTCGTCTGAGTCTTCAGGGTCCGAGTCTTTGGAATAAGGGGCAAGATCGTCGTCTTCCTCGTCAGAAGAGTCAACCTCCTCGATGATGGCCTTTGGCTTGGACTCCATGATGAGAGGCTTCTTCTTTTGTTTCGGTTTCTTCTGCGCGGATTTGGGCGTAGCTGTAGGCTTCCTCGGTTGAGGTTCCGCGTTCAGTCCGGGATCCGATAGGATGGGATCAATAGGTCCTATTTCATCAGAAACTTTGGTCAGGCTCTTAAGGTATTGTGCCTCTTCCGTATCTGTTTCTTCCATTTTGAAATCAAGCTTCTTTTTGCTGTCATCGATCAGAGCAGAGAGTGATTCTCCCACCACTAGGCCAAGGAACTGTGCTCTAGTTTGGGTCGCGCCAATTCGATTTGATATAGTGCTCATGTATGTGCTAGATCTCAACAGTAGAGTCAGCTTTAATGGTGAGATTCTATGCACGTAACCGGCGGAAAGAAGTAAGATCTGAGTGTGAACTGAAAGCCATCAGTAAGTTAAACAGTAGTACCATTAACAATGAAGCGGTACCGTATTGCTGAAGAATTGCCGCGTGCTTGATGTATAGATCATCCCCAAACTGTGCGAGGCTCTTCTCTAAAACAGTCGTAATAGCGTCTCGGTCATGGGAGAGGGCAGCTATCACAGCACGACGTATACCGATGCCGTCGCCGAGGCCAGCACCTGATGATGATGCGCACCAGCTTATGGTAATATTTCTTCTTGTCTCATCGCTCAACACCAGTTCTTTAATGATGCCTGCCGTTGCAGAGACTTTCTCGTCCGGAGAGGTATCGTCAGGGCCTAAATGACTTAGTTGTCGTTGCGAGAGATGCTGTAGCAAGACATGAAGGATCTTCTTGGATGCCCTTGGCTGATGGAAAGCCACTCTGACAAACGCAGAGCGAGGCACATCTTTCGATAGGAGAAGTCCATCAATAGTAAATTTGATCAAAGTTTCTGGGGAAACAGAGTTAGTGACATCGAGCGAGTTGAGAGCATTTCCGAACTTACCAGAGTGATGGAGAGATAGCGACTTTTGGAAGAGATCGGAGCAAAATGTCATCTCACGCTCTTCGGGTGAAGATTTGGCCCAGTGGACAATATTGGCTCCCATCCATCTGCTATATTCCAACCCGTCGGCGATCCATTGTGTCTCGGGGCGTACTCGGTCACGACCTACGAGCTCTAGGGCTTCGGCAGAAAGGGATACAATCTGCCCGTTCGTAAGAACAGAACCAAGTTTCTGTGATTGGACTTTCTGCAGAGCCGCGTTGAAAATTCCCAAAGTTGACGAACTCCATATGTCGCGAATTGTGCCGGAGCCAGTCAAGAGAGCCGCAAGCAAATCGAGCAAAATCCCGAGGTTTAGAGAGATGTCGCTGCGCTTCTCCTCCTTTCCACCAATCCGTGACTCTTGAGTGAGGGCCCTGATCTGAGTTATGGTGGCGTTCAGGCCTGTCAAGTTGCGAAGACAACCGAGCAAGAGCTCGGCATCCTGCACCTGGGGCTCATCTGGCTGGGCATCATCGGCAACAGTCCCCTCGATTAACAGAGTGTAGTAATTGGGGGCGATCTCTGAGACAAGCAAATGCACTATGGCCGCACTTTTGGGGCTGGGTGTTCGCAATGAGAATCCATCCGATGCGGGCTTGTTGCTGGTTAGGAATCGGAGGACTGTAACGAGGGTGTCATAATCTGGCTGGCCTTTGAGTGCGTCCAGAGCCTCGTCAGCGGAAGAAATGGTGCTGAATTTGTTGTTTTCTTTTCGCTGGCTGGTTGCTTTGACCTCTGTGAGAAGTGGCTCAGGGTCCTTTCTAGGCTTGAGATAGGTGGTGCTGACGGGCGTGAGAAGGTCGTCCATCCTGTGTAATCATTTGGTCATTGAGAGCCGTTGATCTTTAGATGCGCCGTGCGCTTCTTGTTCTGTGCAGTATTCTCTCAGATACTGTGCATTGTGAAAGTATAAAAAGACTCGCGGGATGCTGGAATTCCTAAACTCGGAGATGCTAAATGCAAGTCAACACGGAGATGGAAAGAGAATCCCACCGAGGCAGCCACCCCACATTCACCGAGACTCACCGAGCCACCTCCAGGCAATGACGATCTTCCCCACGCACGCACGGATCCCAGAGCTTCTTGGTGCAACTGCACGTTTGGCCATCCTTCCCTTCTTGCACCTCATTCCTCCCTCGATATCTAAGAAACACGGCCAAGACTCCTGAAATATGAGCGTCGAGACGCAAACAGCCGTTGACAGCGGCAACGAAGAGACACGTTGGTAAGGAGATCCCTTCTTTAGCTGGCTGCCTAGCTGGTAGCTAGCTCTAAGGACCATCCATCAGCTGCTGACCGCAAGGACAGGAAGTATCTCGACCACATCCGTCGCAATGCTGGCCCTTATACCGACCCCGATGCTACCGCGCCCGAGTTTCTTGCTCAGTTTGAGAAGTTCAAGGTTTTGTAAGTGATTGTATCCATGCTGTCCGGGTAGAGAGCAATACTAACCATGTCTAGAGTCATGTTCGTCCACATTCCAAGCTTCGACCCTTCACGAGAATACTGACCAACAACCAATAGTGGTGCCGGCGGCCTTGGATGCGAAATCCTCAAGAACCTCGCCATGTCTCGATTCAAGAACATTCACGTAATAGACATGGGTCCGTCACTTTCCACCTCTACCACCTGCGACCATCAGCTCATCCATTCCCGCTCCAGATACCATCGACATTTCCAACCTAAATCGCCAGTTCCTCTTCCGCAAGGATGACGTGGGAAAATACAAAGCAGAAGTCGCCGCCGAGTTTGTCCAGAAGAGGGTAAAGGGCGTATCAATCACTGCCCACAATAACCGCATCCAGGACTTTGATGAAGAGTTCTATAAACAATTCCAGCTCGTCATTTGCGGCCTCGACAGCATCGAAGCGCGTCGTTGGATAAACGCCATGTTGGTATCGATTGCCGAGGAGTCAGAGGACCCCGATGCTATCAAACCGCTCATCGATGGCGGCACCGAAGGTTTCAAGGGCCAAGCACGAGTTATCCTACCTTCCATCACTTCGTGTATCGAGTGCCAGTTAGACATGCACGCTCCACGAGCGGCTGTCCCTCTATGCACCATCGCATCGATTCCGCGACAGCCCGAGCACTGCATCGAATGGGCTCATGTCATTGCCTGGGATCAGGAGAAGCCGTTCCCTCAGCTCGACAAGGATGATCCTGAGCACGTCACATGGCTGTACCAGAAGGCTCTCACCCGCGCGCAAGAGTTTGGCATCTCAGGCGTCACATATTCGCTGACACAGGGAACCATCAAGAACATCATCCCAGCCATTGCCTCTACTAATGCCATCATTGCCGCTGCCTGCTGCAACGAGGCCTTCAAGATTGCTACGACATCAGCGCCATGCCTGGGATTTGAGACCAACTACATGATGTACTCGGGGAATGACAGTATCTACACATACACCTTTAAGCACGAGAAAAAGGACGACTGTCCCGTCTGTGGCCGCCAAGCCCGTCCCCTCGAGGTTGATCCCAAGGCCACGCTGCAGGATCTGATTGACTCATTCGCGATAAGACCCGAGGCCCAGCTGAAGAAGCCATCCATCCGTGCTGAGGGCAAGACCTTGTATATGCAATTCCCCCCGGGCCTCGAAGAACAGACGCGCCCCAATCTGAGCAAGACACTCACCGAACTCGGACTCGAGGATGGGCAGCAGGTCGTGGTCACCGACCCTGCGTTCCCTCTTGAATTCAATTTCTACTTCAAATTCAAAACGGGATCTTAATCTGGGAGATGAAGATATGAGACGGCGTTCCGGTTTTTGGGCATTTTCGGGCGTTAGACATGTCAGCGCAAAGTCTGGGATGAGACGGGGAAACGGCAGACACTAGAAGAGCAGACATTGTCAGGAAAGAGACAAGAAGTGAGTGATGAGGATTAAAGGTGGTCATGGTATCATTCCTTTTTATCTAACCGTAGACTGTAGAGAGAGAAAAATCAACAAGAGAATTATGATACACCGGCAAAAAAACAAGACCCAGAGACCCTCTTGACTACCGCGCCATGTTTGCGACTTGCTGTTCTAGTTTCTTGCACTTGAGCTTCAGGTGCTTAACAGACTCAAGGAAGAGCTCATCACTGTCCCACTGCCCCGTGCTCTCAATGGAGAAGATGAAGTGATCTCTCCTCCGACCCAGCTTTACCTTGCCCTCAAACTCCTTGTGCCGCAGAACCTCGCGGCTGACTGTGTCCTTCATAGCATCCACCACTACGGCCTTGAGCTCGCCCTTGTGGCCCTCGTAGCCGCTGCCGGCTTGCGCAGCCTCCTTCGCAGTGACGGTCTCGAGGCCAATGACACCCTCGGGGAAGCACTTAGCAAACTTTTCAGCGTCGGCACCGAGTATAGGTTTGGTGATAGTGATAGTCGGCAGGAGGCGGTAGGAGGCTGTCGCGACAGGCGAGAACTTTGCGTGGTCGGCGCCGATGCCCTTGTGCATGTGCATGGCGAGGTTGATGGTCTGGCGCGGGCGCAGCTTGGCAATCAGGATATCCGGATTCGTCGGGGCGATGGCGTCCTCGCCGCTAAAGTACTCGGCCTGCTTGCCCGTAGGGACAAAGACGATGTCGCGGGCGTAGACGTGGGCGTTGTGGTAGGCCTTGAGGGGGTCGTTCTCGGCCGGCGAGGCATCCGGGTTGACGGTGCACGTCACGTTGAGCTCGAGGCGGACCGTGTTCCAGTCGAAGCAGCCGGCGTAGGGGTCCTCGCCGGGCTCGGGCTTCTTGTGCCACTTGAGGAAGTTGTGCAGGCCCTCGCGGCCGCCCTTGAAGGGGATGAGGCCGAGACGGTGGGCGAGGACCTCATCCTGGATCACTGAGGTGTTGTTCTCGATGTAGACGTTCTCGACGGCGAGTGTAGGGATCTCGGCAAGGAGGATTCGGCGGAAAGCATTGGCGAGCGAGGCATCGATTCCGACGAGAGAGAAGGACGCGAGGAACTGGTCGTTCTGGTGGAAGTTGACCGAAAATGCGTCGCGGAACCGGTCAATGGTAAAGGCGAGGTCCTCACCAGGGTGGTGGCCGGGGTAATCGGTAGAAGAGATGTTTGTCACCGTCTCCTTCTCGATGCCGACAGTCTTTGCGATCGAGTTAGCTTGTCATATAAGCAGGACGAGAAAAGAAGCAATCGACATACCTGGCGGCGCGCAATGTCTTCTTTTGTGGGAGCTTTCCTCCACGCGGCCTGCTCTGTAGGATGCATGTTGTGGGCGGGCGCGTGAGGCTCTCTGATGTGCAGGTTGGTGGGTGGGTGTGTAGTCGGCGGCGGCGGGCGGTCGAGATAGAGAGAAGCAAACAATAATTTTTTTGATGGCTGCCCCTCCAAGGTGAGGCTCGGTGAGCGGTGAGGGCTCGGTGAAAAAGAGAAGGTGCTCCACCTGGACGGCAGCGCTCATCTGGTTTACAACGTCATAGCCCTCAGTTTTGACCAGCATTTTTGGTCATGACTGTTAGAAATTGTTGTAGCGGTACTTGAGCCCTCCAACAGTTTACAGGTTCTGTTTTTACCAAATTGATACACGTACAAGCACAAGCTTGGTGCCGATTGCCTTGGAGTCAAGTGAGTGAGGGATGGAGGAGGAACGGCGAAAGATGGCCCCACTCGACGCCGAAACCGCCGACCGTGCCTGGCCCGTGCTTCGGTGGCTGTCGGCCCCATGCCTGAAGCAGACCGGGCTCCACCTTGGAGAGGACCGGAGTCGCAACAAAACATGGGCCGATGTGAGAGAGCGCGTGTCAGTCGACCGGAGCACCAGGGGGGGAAGCATCAAATGGCTGAATTGGATTATCAATTTGATCGTGGACAGAGCCTCAGAATGGCATTGATTCTGCCTCGCCAAGTCTGCGACTTCGGACTGTCCCCTCTGATATGACCAGGCCCAGAGACCCTTGAAAGGCAGCTCGCTTACACCGGCCTCGGTCATCTATGGTCGCCTGCTCGAATCTCAAGGATCCTCGTCTCCGAGCTTCGCCCACCCCCATACAGTCTCGCTCGCTCACCGGGCCGGCCTCTGCTCCAGGATCAGATCACCAATCACCCAGCCTCTCCCGCAGAGCCTACCTGGGCCCATTCGGCAAGGATGACGGGGTTCGGCCAGAGCATGTGGCGTTGGTCTCGACTGGGACGAGTCGCAATGCCGCTTTTACAGAGTCAAGCCAGCCCAGCGGTACAACATTTTGTGCTGGTGTACGTTTGACAGTTTCTAAACCGAATGTTTACAGAAGGTGGGGACGGCGTAAAGAATCCCGGGCTAGCTTTAATGTACTGTAGTAACTTGGTTGAATAATTATCAAATAAGTAAGAGGCTTTTTATTCCTCTCGACTTAATCTTGGTTTAATTTCTGACTTAATGCTTCATTGGTGAGTAAGGTCTCTGACAAGTATCTCCACAACTTGACACTATTCCCAGATCCATCTGACAGTAGCATGTCAGAGCTAAGATTCCATAGAACCACGCTCAGCGAAAGCAGAAGCACCAAAGCATATAATAGGTTTTCGAAATATGCGGATGAGAAGTTACAAGAAGAGATTTCTATATGCGTAAATCACTCCGTCGTGTCAACCGTTACAAACGGTGGCTACGGGGTGAAATAAAACACGAGACTGGGAATCTTACCTAAACTCTTCTAAGAATGCTGAAATTCTTAGTAAACAGAAGACTATACTTAGTAAAGCCTAAGATTATATTATGATAATAATTTACTTTTATTACCTTTGCTTTTAGATGTCTTTTACCTTATCACTGACGATTATTACGGTAGGTGGGCTGGTCTCGTGTATTTTTTCACCTTGTTGGATGGTATGGAATGGTTTAACTTATGCACCAGCGGCCACGAAAAGCGGCAAGCATCACTGCCTTATCTGGGCGGGCTCTCTGGTTACAGCACAGACAGCCTGGTAAACCTTCCCCTTCGGCTCTCATACCAATCCCAGCCCGATCCCCCATGTCACGCGCTCCCTGAGATGATTCCCCCGCTGAAAGAAAAAAGATCCCCCATGAGCTTTCCCTGTCCGGGCAGCCCGGACGACGTCAGTCCCGTGCCCTGTCCCCCAGTAGATGAACGATGCCGGTCACACGTAGAAGCTGTGCTGCCAGTCACCAGAACACAACCGGACCGGCCCTTTGGAATGGGGAATTGGCCCAGGTATTTAATAGCTGCTGAGCTCCCTTTGAGCTCTGTTCTGCTCATCTTTAGACATCAAGCATCCAATCAGCCTTGGGAAAAAAGACTATCAATTCAAAGACATCAACTACAACTCAATTCCACGACACAAACAACCACCACCACACTCTTCACCATGCTCTCCTTCGTCAAGTACATGGCCCTCTACCCCTCAATTGTCCACCAAGACATTCACTAACACGGCATTTCAGCTACACTCCTCGACCTCACCCCGAGCACAAGAACAAGGAGCACTGCCGAGTTCACTCTCAACCATCCAACGTCCCCCGCGACGCCGCCACCACCACAAAGACTGTCGACCCCAAGTCGGCCGTCCCCCGGTCCGCGGCTCCTCCTGCTACCACCGCTTGAAGAGTCGACAGCTTCACCAGAAAAAAAAAATTGTACAGACAAATGTACCTTAATTAATATCTGAGGATACCCACGATGGAGTCTGGTGTTTTGGTTTCAGCAAATAGGACTTAATAAATTTTGGACACACATACGCTCCCAATCTCCATCAATTCCTCATCTAATTAATCATGGCCATCACTCAGTCAGTCATATCCCATATGCAAAACCCATATGCAAAAGGCAGGACAATGGAGGACGCCAAGAGTCGGATACAAAATACATTAGCCACCTAGGTAGCTTAGCCCGGCCAATTGATACACTATCTAATTTCTAAACTACAGTTGTTGGTTGTTTCATGTGCTGTTCGCCCCCATTACCTTCCGCCGACGTCCGAGTATGGATTGGTTCCACTCGCTATTCAATATCCTCCATGTTCCACACACTCACGCCTCTCTTCTCGACGCTCTCCTTCAGTTTCCCAAGCACTGCCAGCCTGCGTGCCCGCTTCTCCATCAGATCACCCTTCTCTTCGTGGCTGAATCCGCTGAGCTTCTTGCGTGGCGGAGTAGCTCGCACCGATGCGCCAAGCGAAATGCTTCCTGCGAAACTGTGACGCAGGCTTCGTACAGGGGTGGACTCGGGAGAGAACATGATGCTCTTCTTCCCCTGCGGCGTCACCATCGGTGATCCCTCTCGGCTTGTGGAGCCGAGATGCACCTTGCGTAGCTGGTTCTCCAGGACATCGATGTCTCCACTTCGCCTTTCCACCATAGCTGTCATCTTGGTGATGGTGCGGATGACTGCTTCTACCGTCGGCACGTTGGCTTTACCCTTGCCCGAGGCGCTCGACGCTGAAGCGATTCGAGTCTTGAGTAGCGTCAAAGCTTCCTCTGCCTCGGCCAGAAGCTTTGAAAACTTGGCAAACTCCCGTCTCAGTTCATTCTGTTGGGTAGCCTGCTCAGCGCTGAGTGGCATGGACCGCGTCACCTCGGCCTGGTCTGGGTCGGTTCTAATCATGAGGATCTGCTTGAGATCCTCCTGTTTAGCCCGGAGACGGTGCATGTCTCTGGTCAGTTCGTGGCATGCATCGAGCTTATCGTCCAGGTCACGAACACGACCATCCTCAAGATCCGGGTGCAGTTCGTTATCCAGAACATCACCCAGCTCCTCAATCTCACAGAGGACCCAGTCATCGGGGATTTCGAGATCCTCCTTGCTCCGCCCGCCTTGCTTGCAGTTCTCTGTGTGACCTTTGATGAATGATTTGACAGTTCGTGCGTTCAGACCGAGTGTGTCAATCATCGAATTAATGTCTCGGTAGACTGCCTCGACCTGGCTTGGGACACTCTCCTTGGCAGGCGGTGCGACATTTGAGTGGGCAATGAACTCATCCAATGTCAAGCTTCCCTCGACTTCAGATGCAAGGAGCTTTTGCACCTCATCATCTTCCTCATCTATCAAAGGCTGGGTTTCCGCGGCCTCTTGTCTTGCCTTCAACTTGCGGTGCTGAACCACAAACGGATCCTCTGGTGCGCCAGCATCTCTGCTGGTGATCGAAGCGCCCATCTGGGACTGTCTGGGCCCAAGGATTTGAGACGCCATTCCAGGAGCGCTCACCGATCTCATGGCCTCTGACCTCATCACCCTGTTCGGTATCGCGCCCCGCACTGGACTTGGAGACCTAGGGCTCGTCGCATTTGGGCGTGGGAACAAGGGGGCGTTACGGCTAATCTCGCCAAATAACGGCCGGGACGAATCTTGACCAGGCCTGGTGCTGCCAGGAGTAGTTCCACCCAGCCCGCCAAATGAGCTTTGAGGAGTGAAGCCAGGTGTGGGTGTCAGGCCGCTGACAGTTGGACTCAAATCTTTGGCAACGTCGATACCACTACCCTCTGAACCATCATCCTCGTCTTCATCTTCCAGATCACTCTCATCCTCGGTGGATTCGGGAACCGAGGGCACGAACGAAGGTTGTTTCGAGGAAGCCTTAGGGGCAACAAAATCCGGGGGCAGAGGAGCATCGTCCGGCTTCAATGCGCTCTTCGAGCCAGGCAGAGCTGGCTTCGTAAAATCGGGCGGTAAGGGGGCATCAGCCGGAGTCGTGAACCTATCCGAGGGCTTCGATACGTTGACAAAATCTGATGGAGCGTCCGCATGGTCGCTGGTTTTCGTGGTTTTAGGGGCTGGCAGGAAATCTGGGGGCAGGGGAGCTGCGTCAGGCTTAGCAGAAGCGGTCGCCGTGCCGAATCTTTGAGAAGGTGCAGAAGAGGCGGCTGAAGAAGAAGAAGAATCACCCAGAGGGAATGCAGCTTTGCTTGTGGTGTCCGGGGGCAACGGAGCGTCGTCTTCTTCTACCTTGATCTTGGGCGCGTCAGACTCGGGGCTCTGAGCCTTCGGAAACTCTGACTTTTGGCCAAAAATTCCGGTATAGCCCGTGGGTTTTGATGTGCCTTGATTTCCGAAAATGTTTGCTTTAGGTGTGTTTTGTTGCGATCCGAATAGGCCGCCCCCAGACTTGGAAGTATCTGAGGTTGAACCAAACAAGCCGCCAGTAGCCTTTGGTGTAGCTGAGGTGGAACCAAATAAACCACCACTGGGCTTCGGTGTATCTGACTTGGTACCAAAAAGCCCTCCACCTGAACCAAACTTGGATGGTTGTCCAAAAATTGATGTCTGGGGCGCAGGCGAGGTCGAAAAGCCAAACTTGGATGGCGCTGGAGTGGTTGTCGGGGTAGTAGATTCAGGGCTGGATTGCGCAGGGAATAACGAGGTCTTCGACTTTGCCTGGGGAGTCTCTTCGGCCGCCGTGTCCATATCCTCATCCTTTGCTGTGGACGTCGTGCTCGCTGGCTTATTAGCAGCATCATTGAGAGCAGAACCAAAAGCATTGCCGAACATGGACGATTGCCCGCTTGGCTTCGGAGTGTCGTCCTTGGCTGATGTATCGGGCTTGAATGAACTCTCAAGCTTGAAAGGGGTAGAACCAAATGGATTGCTCGATGGTTGGTTCTGCTTGGGTGGGAAAGCTGTGTCTGCGTTGGAGCTAGACGCAAAAGGACTTTCTGATGACTTGTTGGCGCTGCCAAAGACACTGCCGCCGCCACTGTTATTAGAAACAGAAGAAAAGCCACTCTGGCTAGCAAATCCAGCAAAACCGCCTGCGCCAGATTGAGAAGTTGCTCCTGCCTTGCCAAAGGGGCTTGTGTTGTTGTTATTGTTCGCGAAACTCGAAAAACCTCCCGACTGGCCAAAGGCAGGGGTCGAACCCGCACCACCTGATGCTGAGGCCCAGGGGGATGCCTTTGCTCCTAGTTGTGACGATTGTCCAAAGCCAATAGCACTGGGTTTACCAAACGCAGGAGCTGACGAAGGGGCTGCATTGCTAAAGCCACTTGATCCAAAGACAGCACCTCCTGTGCTAGGTGCTGCAGGGCCAGAGCCCGCTGATCCCCAGGGGGATGACTTCTGGCCGAGTTGAGATGATGAGCCAAAAGCAGCCGCCGGCGCGGCAGACGAGCCGAAAGCAGAGGGGCCAGCATTTGAGAACGGGGATGCAGAAGCTGCCGGGGCCGCTGCTGCAAGGGCAGGGGCAGAAGAACCCTCGATAGCAGCCAAATGAGGATACGACATGCCTTGCCTTATCGAGTCGTTGTAGACCACCCACCATGCGCAGAGCACACCTTCGTGAGTCAACACCCAGTATCCGGGCAGAGGTCCTGGCGATTCCTCGAGCTCAACGTCTGAAGGGATCGGCTTGTAGACTTTGTCCTTGCCAGACAAATCTAGAGCCGCGCCGATAAGAGTAGAGTCATCCATTGAGTCAGTCATAGGAAGTGTTGGTCGCTTAGTATCGTCCAGAAATTCTGTGGTTGTGAATACGCCAGTAATGCTGTCTGCCGGCTTATCAGTGGCCAGGGCAGTCTTGGATCGACTCAATACACCCATCTCGGTCGCTGCAGTGGAGGAAACAATGAGAAGGTCCGTCAGAGCAGGAGGAAAGTCCCGAAGTCGTAGGATCGAGTGGTGGGGCGTCTTTTCAGAACCAAAGGGCTCAACAGGGTCGGTGAGTTTCTGGAAGTTGAAAGATGATGGAGATTGGCGTGTAATGATGTGGTAGATGGAGGTTGGTGGAGACTCGTTGTTGGATGTGTGAATGGAAAGCAAGAGGTTATTCTCCAGCCAGGTAAGAGATGATACTATTATGTGGTCAGCCTTACTTCACGTCTTGTAGGCAACTTCAGATTCCGTACCATGAAAGTCTCCCACATTCGGTGGTTTGGGAATTTCTGCCTTGGTCTCTCCTTCCGGTGTCATTTGACATATTGTTCCGTCTCCCAAGCCCGCGCAGAGCTGCTTGCCCTTGGAGCTCCAACTAATACAGCTGACCTGGTTCCGAAGAGGGTTGCTGATCTGGCGTTCCTTCAGGTTCGCCATGTGCAAGTTGCCGTTGTTCGTAACGATCGCGCACAGCTCAGCTTTCTCAGGAGCAGGGTTCGGGATCATGGCTCGCAATGTTTCGCCATTTGTTGGTAGCTCGAAGGCTGAGTTAGACGATCCCGACAGGAGACTCTGGACTTCGTATACAGCCAGTCCACCGCCAGACTCAGCTGAAAGAATCAAGTAGTTCTCATCGGCGGTAAAGACGAGTTGCGAAACTCGCATCGGCATCGCGATCTTGAGCTGAGGCTCAAACGGGCGAATGTCGGAATCGCCATCCTTTGGTGCTTCGAATGCTTTTCGGACGGATTCAGTGGTGGCGAGGATGACTTGGTCGGGTCCTGCAGCGGCGACAAGACCTTTTCGTGAAGCAATACTTAGGAGCGACGCGGTAGAGGATGGAAGCGACGACCACGCAGAGGTTAGACGAACCTTGGCGTCGCCAGCGATGGAGAGAAAACCGAGATCCTATTCCCATCGCAAGTTGGTTAGCATGGCCTCAAGCGTCAAACAAAACAAACCCAGTCTCAGGATCCATCAACGCGATCGCACTCACCTCTGTCTGGATAGTCTCCAGATCAGGACCAGTCGTGAGACTTCCTGCTCCCGCCGTGCTCCCGAGCATGGCGTTTCCCGAATTGCCAAAGCCGAAAGCCATGACTGTAGCAAAGTAGCCGGCCTTGGAGAGAGGACCGGAAGTTCATAAATTTACCCTTCGCATGGGAGTGGGCTGGGGGCGACCGGGGGAGCTTTGCTTTCGCGCAAGGCTTAGGCGTGGTAGGCTGGGGGACGTGCTGAGCGCGAACTCCAGTAGTAGACCGTGATTGGCCGGCTGTGGCGCCAGAAGTTCAGCAATCGAGGATGCCGCGATGTTAACAAGAATTCGGTGTAATGTTGATTTCCAAAGAATCGTAAAGGTGGTTTAGAAGTGGGAAAATGAAATGGCCTTCACCCTCAAATGCGAAACTGCTTTCCCTATTTGTTAGGCACGATGAGGTAGTGACTTTTTTCTGGCAGCTACCTGCTCGTCACGTGCCAAGCTCGAGCCATCTGCAGGCGAAGGCATCTGGGTGCTGCTGCCACCGCCCAATCAGAGAAGCGCGTCCCTGGGAGAGCTCAACCGCCTGCGTCCCGTCTGGAGGCAGCTTAGCCTCGTCATCTCGGTGCCTTGTTAACCTCACTCCGTCCCGCTGCGAACGTACATCTCGACCACAGAGATACCCCAACAACTCACTCACCTCCTGCGATAGCGTATCCGCCGATAAACCCTTTGAAAACACGGATAAATTGAGATATTAAATCGGGGAAACAAGGTCACCCACGATGCCAGGCTTCGACTTCTCCAACTACAACCGCAATGCGGCCCTCCACGCCCGGGGAGTACCTCTGCCAAAGGCCACCAGTACCGGAACAACTATCGTGGGATGCATATACGATGGCGGTGTTGTGGTATGTGCTTCTGCTATGAACCCCGAGCATCTTGAATCTCTCGAATGGAGCTATCTCTCTGTTGTGAGCTCCCTGTCACTACAGCATCACTGACCCAGCCTCCATCAACAGATCGCAGCCGATACTCGAGCCACATCCGGTCCTATCGTCGCCGACAAGAACTGCGAGAAGCTTCACTACATTTCCCCCCAGATTTGGTGCGCCGGCGCCGGTACAGCCGCCGATACCGAGTTCACCACCGCCCTCATCTCCTCCCAGCTCGAGCTGCACTCGCTCTCCACGGGCCGCAAGCCCCGCGTCGTCACCTGCATGACCCTCCTGAAGCAGCACCTCTTCCGCTACCAGGGTTACATTGGTGCCTATCTCGTCGTCGCCGGTGTTGACCCTACCGGCACCCACCTGTTCACCGTCCACGCCCACGGCAGCACCGACAAGCTTCCCTACGTCACCATGGGCAGTGGTAGCTTGGCAGCCATGAGCGTCTTTGAGACGCAGTGGAAGCCCGATCTCAGCGAGGAGGAGGCGGTCAAGCTGGCGAGCGACGCCATTCTGGCTGGTGTCTGGAACGATCTGGGTTCGGGTTCCAACGTGGACGTGGCCGTCATCACCAAGGACAAGACGACATTGAAGAGAAACTTCATCAAGCCCAACGAGAAGAGCGCCAAGCTGCAGAGTTATGCGTTCCCCAAGGGCACGACAGCAGTGTTGAACGAGAAGATCATCACAAAGAATGAGATTGGACGGTATGTCAGCGTGGAAGAGGTGCCTCTTGAGGAGTCAAAGATGGACATCGACCCTTAAAGAATCTTGGATGGCTTGGGTTGGTAGACGGGTAGATCATGACATGTAACAACACACAATCCGGGTACGCAATAAACTGGAGAACTAAACTTGTCCTGAATTAGTGGCAATATGTGACCACAGAAGCACTTCTAAAATCTGAGTCTGAACATGTTGTTTTATCGGCCTGATCGGGCTTATCAAACAATCAACTCTGCAAGTTCTCCATCGCCATCGTGGGTATGTCCACTGCCTCTATGTGCAAGGAATGTTACAAGAATAGAATGATAGTAACCAGTCGGTGTGCTGAGCACAAACCTGCCGCATCAAGGTCGCCCATCCAGGCAACAAAATTGGAATCCCGCATAGGGATAAATCATCGCTAAAGTCCCATCCCAAAAGTCCACGCCCGACAAATGAAGCGAAGAAAACTCCCTTTTCCAAATCACGTGTCACACTCGCCGGGTCAGATGTCGTATATGTCGTGTTGTCTAACCGGCCCAGTGTCGTACGTAAATATGTGCATGGAGCACAATGATACTCCTCCTTTAAACCCGTCAATATACCAAATGCGATGCGGAAAGCCACTCAAACTCCGATTAAATGGGTATGTCGAAGATGTTGTCATTATCATGGTAGGCGTGTCGATGAGGCGAAGCGGCACCCAGGGCTCACTTCAACCCAAACATCGTTCTGGTCCGAGATTTGCTCCGAGCCTTCTTCTTATCCTTCTTAGGCGCACGTGTGTCGTCGTCATCATCATATTTGGCTTTGTGAATCCTGTTATGTGTTAGTAAGTACTAGCCCATCTCCAGTTTGGGTGGTTGGACATACCAGCTATTGCCGACCATGCTCATGCCCTTGGCTTCGGCCATGCGATAGAATTTGGCACTCTTCTTGAGATTCTTTTTGCAGCCTATGCCCTGCGCGTAGCAGAAGCCAGCCTCGGCCAGTGCGTCAACGTCGCCCCAAGCTTGTGTCCGAGTTAGCAATCCGTCATCAACCATCGACGCTGAGGTACTTACTGCCAGCGATTTCGAAACACCGCAATGCCAATGATTTGTCCTGCTCGATTCCCCAACCATTCATGTGGCTAACACCAAGTTCGTAGATGCTCAGAGCGAATTGGGCCTTGCGAGTCCGTCTCTCAATAACATCGACATGCTTGCCCTCCTTTACCTGGTCCTCATCATCGGCAATTTCGACACTAGCGTATTCCGCAGCTTTCCTAAGCCATTCAACTCCTTCTTTTTGGTTCGCTCGCATGCCCCATCCATGACGACATGCAAGCGCGTATAGAAGCATGGCGGTAGGGTTATTCTGCTTGGCTGCATGCCGAAGGTGATATGTCGATTCCTTAAGGGACCCGTTTTCATGACACTCAATGCCCTTGGCCAGGTGGTCCTCTGCGGACATCTCTGAAGCGGTCGGGGCCGCGGAGCGAGCGGTAGGGGGTGGTCGGATTGTGCTGGCTGTGTCACTGGTCGTTGTGGAAACGGGCGTCCTGCCTCGGCCTCTTGGGATGTCTTCTGAGAACCGGGCCTCATCCGCTGAAGTTCGGCTCGGGATTGGAGACAGTTCGGGAACTGGAGGCGGCGTAGCCTCTGAATGGACCTTTCTCAATTCCGTCGAAGGTCGCGAAATGGAATTGCTAGGTGTTAGACCATCCTCGGGGATGATCTTAGCCGAAGAACTAGATGGACGAGTCGGAGGGGAGGGAGGAGCATCGGCATGGATTCGTTGTACGTTGCTGGGAGGGACCATGGGCTGCTCCCAGCGGTAGGAGGCTTGTGATGGATGTTCGACGGACTCAGCTCTTTGAATAGTCTTGCCCCTGGGTAATGAGAATTTGGAGTAGATGTAGGATGGTGCCCCCTTTTCGTCGCCTTGTTGATCCAAGAAGGCTTCACTATTCATGCTCACTGGTGTGTGGGCGGAGTCATCAGCCAAAATGAATGAGGGTTGGCTATCAGAAGAGGCTTGTCTCAGAGGTGACTCCATACCAGGCGTACCGGACCTGCTGAGAGGTCTGGAGAAGTTGAAAGATGGCCGAGGAAGGGCAGAAGAGTCTGAACCCACAGAAGGCGATCGTCGATAAGACCCGACAGCGGGGGATGTCATTGCGCTGGTGAAGGCAGCGCTCCCAGAAGAGAGCTTTCGAGGAGGTAGTGAATGGAACGAGCCACCCATGTTGCCAGAGGCTTCTTCATCGGTCGGCAAGAGTGGAGTAGACACGATACTAGATGACCTTCTTGGGGGATATAGACCATGAGGCGGCGCGAGTCCAAGCTCGTCAAATGAATGCTGCCTCGATTTCTCTGGAGAACCACACACAGAGCCACTCACAGAGCCGCTAGGTCGTCGCGCAGAAGTTATAGAGAGGTTGTCTTCCTTTCGGGATGGTGACGATTCGAGACGCTTATCGGATTGCGAGTGAGTTTCACTATGCAATGGCGATGGCGAGCGTTCCTGTCGAGCACCAAAGAAGGGGTCGCTCTCGTCGATCTGGCCTAGTGCACGACCTCGGGCAGGATCCCGAGCAGGTACGGCTGGTACCTCCTCATCTGGCGTGGGTGGTATCCGACTCATTCGCGGATGCATCGACACTGGACGTTCAGCGTCATCACTAAACGCATCCTCCACCTCAGTCCTCAAACCAAGACCCGAAGCAGGGCGCGGCCCATCGCCGTTATCAGATCCGGAATCTTGGGACATGGAACGAAAGTATTCAGAACGGCCCTGGACAATTAAAGGACTTTCGACAGTCAGTGGGGGAAGGCGGCTCATTCTGTTGCCCTCTTTGGCACTTTCTTGTAATTGTCTAGCCAGCAGTCTGCTCTGCAACGCGAAAGCGTCCAGTGGGGACAACTCGGGGGGGATTTCGCCGGCGACATGGAGGCGAGGTGAGCGCAGAGGCTTCGAGATGGTGGAGAGATTGGAATTTTGCGACTCGGATCGCAAGTCCAACAAGGACGGACGTGACGACATGGTCGATCGCTCTAGAATACGATTCTCGCTCAAGGGCTCGCTTCCATGCAGGAGATATGGCAGTATGAAACGGATACGATTCCCGAAGCGTGGGTGATGCGATCAACTCTCCAAAAATTCCACCCGAAATCGAATCGGCGAGAAGGCGGGTTGCCAGTATTGACAGCGTTAGGTGGTCGCTTGGACGGTATGCTGTAGTGAAGAACAGGTCCCTCGGTAATCAGGGATAAAAGGCCAAGCGATTGTTGAAGAATAGCGGACAGTCATGTAAATCGTCGAGAGTGAGAAAGCCGCCGTGTGCATCGACGGGCGACAAAGAATGGATGATTGTTGACAGAATGTCGAGAGCGGCGAAGTGAAGGCGAGGGTGAATACAGCCAAGCAGTGATCGGCGGCGGGAGAGGGATCTTGCGCGGACCGCGCTATGCGACTTGTCCCACGGGGTTCGATGGAACGGAGTTGAAACGAGTGACGGGCAGTACGTCCAAGATCAAATCGGCGACGGGGACGGGGACGGGGACGGAGACAGTTATCGGCGAGGAAGCGGCGCAGGGCGGTGCCGTAAGTTATCTATGCTTTGCGGTGTTGTTGATGGGGTCTCGGGTGTCGTGGGGTGACGGGGCGACGTCGGATCGATTCGATAGGTACTATAGTTGGCGAGCGAGACGTAGATCAGGCAGGTATGTAAGAAAGAGAGAATGAACGAGCAGCGAGTATGTATCTGAGTAGCGGCTCAAGAAGACGGGATGGGTTTCGCATGGACAGAACAGGAGGGTAGCGTCTCGTCTCGTCTCGTCTTGGCTAGGACGGAGGATGGGAGGGTGTTTGTAGTTGGGAAGTAGGTTTAAGGTCCCGGAGAGCATAATAGACTTGCGGCCCTAGCTCAGCGTCGCCTCCCCCCAAAACCGCCCCCAAGCAAGCGTAAAACGGGAATTAATTTACCTGCCCTGGGTGGCTTTATTAGACCTTGGTTACAGTGCAGAAGATTGATGGATGCGATGTGGAAAGAGTGGAGAGCCAGTTATGGATCATGGATGAACCCGTCCCTTTCGGATGGAGCCAGGGTGGAGGGATACCGGATGGGGAGGGGACGGAGTGCTCTGGCGTTGTGCTGTGCAACACTTCCAGAGGCCAGGTACATAAAAGTTGGCCTAGCGCTGTGAGGGCCTCGTGGTGGGTGTGAGCCACTATGCACATTTCGCATCCTTTGTGCATCCTGTTGGCGGGCTTGTACGTAGGGGACTTCTTTTTTTGGCCTCGAGCTCGAGCACGCTACCTACGACGATCTGATCTGCTGGCCAGCCTTGGATTGTCGCCTCTGATCCCGTAAAGCCCAGGTCGGGTCAATGTCGATGTGGATGCTCTCTCCACCAGGTCTGTGCTGATGAGGTGTTCTCTACATACAGACGACGTCCTCGCTACGTACGGAAGAACCTTGGAAGTCTTGCCGGCCTGCTTGCCTGCTTGCCTGCACAAGATTCCCTCAGCGGCGCGGCCGATTGATGCACTGGCATGTCAAAATACGAGAAACCGGGCTGCACTATTACGCTGCCATGCTCCCCGCTCTGCACAACGCCTAGGCCTGGCCTAACCAAGCTGGGCATCCCCATGACCAAAAGGAGGCGCTCACCATCGACTCCGTTGTCCACAAGCAATAAACCAATCCTTCTCGTTAGGTAGCGGGGACAACGGCCAACTGACGACGGAGGCATAGCCATCTACAGTTTAGGGAGAGACTCCGGGGCGAAGGGAAGGGAGACAGACCAGGTGCCCTACTGTACAAGGCAGCTCCTTCTCCAAGTTGCAGTTGCATCCAATTTCGCTGTTTTTCCAGGACCAGCAACCGCGGTAACACAAGCAAAATAAACGGCCACGACTGCCGCCACCTCAATGTGCGCCTCATTTTGGTGCCTTGCATGCACCTTGCACATTATCCATCCATCATTCATCCAGAGGCCTCGGGCTCTTCCATCAGCATCATCCCCTGCCCTTTTCGTTGGTGCATCTCGACCTCGACCTTTGACTTGTTCCCTTGTCATCAAGGAGTCCAGAGCCCCGGATGGCCTAGCTCTCGTCAAGACCCCGGCGCAAGACAAGAGCAATGAGACCAGGGGGGCTGGCTGGCTTGAGGCTCCACAAACTCCAAGCCGCTTCCAGGCCCAGGTGCCGACAAGGGACCTAGGGACCTGACCTGGTGCAGCCACAGGTCTGGGGTACATGCACTGTACTGGTTGCTATTTTGTTCGCGCGTTATGCTTCCGTCATTGTAGTTTCGACTCTATCAAACATCAAGTCAGACAAGTAAGACAGCTTGTTCCTCGTGATGCACTAACCATTGATACACGGTTGCAAGTCCGGCTCAGCCTCACCATTCTAGAGGGTCTTTTCCCTCAACTTAGCGGATGACTGCTTGTCGGACTCACTAATAATAAGGTCGGGTATCTGAACCTCGCCTCTTCATCGCCCCCTTTCGCCCCTCAGGATTCCCTACCCTTTCCCGCCTGTCTATCCGCCCCTTTCAAGAGGCCCAGACAATGATTGCCTGGGTGTCAATACTCTCTATCGATCTCGTCTAGCCTTGTCTAGTCTCGCCTGGCCCGGCTGATGTGTTGCAGCGGTGGTCCATCCAAGCACTGGCCGCGTGCCAGCAGATTACAAGCGACCACGGAAGAGCTGCTAACCATGCCTTGTCAACATAGCTTTTAGGTCAGCCTAAAGTACGCCTCCGCCTCCGCCTCTGCCTGCGACTAAGTTGGTTGGTTCGTGGCCCGCCCCAGGTCGTGGTGTTTTTTTATAGCAACTGACCAGTAGTGCTAGTCTGCCAGGACCACAAAGGCAAATTGCACACGTACACTTACACAAGCAACAAGCCACCATCTTTGACATCTCTTCAGGGTGTTGTGGGGCATCATCCAGCTATCGCACTGTAGCAATGAATCGCGCAAAGCGCAGAAGACTGGCCAATTGGCCAAGACACATTGTGCTACTCTGTTACGACAAGCATCCCCGATCAACAGGCTGACCAGATCGAGATGTCGCTTGTCACAACAGACCATGTATTACTTGCACTGATGCAAGGGCACTTCGAATGACGCAGGCGGCCCTTTCGTGCCGACAACAGTCTATCATATCCCGAACCGGATGCCACAACGTGGCTGTGGTTTCACCACTGTCATGGCTGGTCGGGTTACTTTTACATTTCTTCCAACGGTTGCTTTGCAGGCAGGCTCTTGACATGGAGACCATAATCATTGGCCCCCAGAAATATCTAAAGGTTACCTTTCAGCCGCGTGCAGGACGCCATTGAGGTCATACAGTCATCTTCGGAGCTACTTCTGTCTCTTAGTCGTCAAGTCTCCGAAATGATCGACTCTCTCTGACAGACCAATCATTGGTTCTGCTTTCGGGTTGACTCCTGAATGCTCCCAACAAAGAAACTATCTGACAATCGGTGTAAGTCCCAACTGGCCAGGACACTTTCAGATCTCATTTTCAGCCTCTTCACATTTTTATGCTTGCCCAGTGGCATCTACCAATGAAACACTACCTGTCACGTCTGATCGTCTATCGACCCTGGTCGCTGTCGCAAGTTCCCAGCCGGCGTTTCTCATGTCTCTGGCATCCATGATGGAGGCCCCCTGCTGATAAAACTAATTGACCGAAGACATTATTGGTCCCTGGGCATGAGTGCTTATGCACAATAATCTCAGTATCTTGTCACTAATCTCCGTGCTCACATCTTGCATCCAGGCACAAGGTTCACGAACCTCGAGGATGAACTTCTCCACAGTGCCTTCAGCGGTCCCCTGGAGAAGTCCACGCAATCGACGGAGAGAACGCGGCAAACTTCCTTGATGCATCCGATGCCGGTGGTTCGCAGATCTCAATTCACACCTGTAACCGCCATCTTCTGCAACTCTCTGCAGCTAGGCATTGCTTTAGCCGCGCTCATGAGACATGTGAAATCGCATCTTATAATTTACCCGAACCCCTACCCTCTCGCAGACACGAGTACTACAGACATGTCCTCTCATGATCAACAATGCTGCTAAAAATCCCAACTATTCCATAACGCCAAACCCACCAATGCAGATAGCAGTGGACTTTTATAATAGCTACACTGGCCCCTCGCCATGGCGCGCGATTCCTCACCGAGCCCTCGTCCCTGAATTTGTGTGTATATACTCCCTACTCACTGGTCCTTGGATCGCATCTTCTTGAGACGCGCGGCACCCTCAAACAGTCCTCGATCAACCGCAGCCGCGACGGTCAAGGTTCCGCCAACAATAGCGCAGAGACCAGCGAGGAAACCGCTGAATGTCTTGGCCTTTTCCTCGCGGTTGATGACCTTCATGGGTGAAATATCCTAAGCTTGGCGTTAGCTTTACCTGTCCCACAAAGACTAGGGTTATAACTTTACTTACATAGGAGAAAAACACGCCAGGAATGCCGCCACTGGTATGTTGGCGCTCGGCGTGACCCTCGGCGGCATCGTTGCCGCCAGACAGACTCCTCTTGTGGCTAGTGACGGAGTACTGGTGAGTCTCGAGGCTGCCATCTGCGGAGTAGCCATAGGATCCAATTCCAGTGCTGTCATCCTGTAGGAGACCACCGAACTTGAGGCCCTTGCTGTCCCAGCCCAGTGGCAGATAGGAAGTGGGGACGATCTTGACAAAGTACATGAAGTTGAAGTTGGGGTCCTTGATATCCTGTCGGGTGCCATCGAGGGGGTTCTTGTGGTGGTTGGTCCAAAGCGCGTTCTTGGAGGCGCCGGCCTTGCGAGCGATCTCATCGGGCAACTGGGGACCGAAGCGGAGCGAGTGGATGATGTGGGTGAAGTCATGGGATTTTCCCTTGGGGACGTCCCAGTAGTTCTTGAGGTCGTGGACATGCATGTTGCCGCTGCTGAAGCTTCGTCCTGGGGCAAAGTGGAAATTGCCAATGACCTTGTTCACGCGCAGGCCGCCCTCGATGCGGCAACCTTCCTCACGCTGCGCATCCAACTTTTCAGCATAGTGCTCGCGCTCACACTGCTCCACGCCCTCTCCGCGACCAAAAGCCCACGATGCTTGGGCGTACGCTTCGCGAACTTCGTCACAGGTCTGACAACAGCCAGCCTTTCGGGCGTTGGCAGGGGGTTGAGCGCCGTAGCAGCCACCGCAGTAGGAGGGATCGAGATGGTCGGCAGACTCGTCGTGAAGAGAAAGGGACTTGGAGTCGATATCGGCGCCGCCCTTGGATTGGGGCTGGAGCCGGACTTTGTTGACACCGTGCATGACGCCGTGTTGCTGCTCGCCAGAAACATCCATGACATCGAGGGTCAGAAGCTCGCAGGGCATCTTGGGGAATGTGATGTTGAGGTGGATTTCCATTCGCTCTCCTGTAAATCAAGCCAAGTCAGCAACCCGGTGCTTCCAGATAGCTGCAAAACAGTTATTCTGCTTCTGCCTTGCAGTTATCGCATACCTCGTCCCTTGTCCACAATCAATTCGGGGTGTATCTCGATCCGGCGATACTCTGCCCATTCGCCCCAAGCCAAGAAGATGACGACGAGGAGCGACACGATGGTAACGATACCACCGCTCGTAGTTCGAATTCGCGCCTCGTCGACGGTCTTGGTAAAGGCATCGAGCCTTGTAAATCTGGACTTGGGAGGCATGTCGGGCGAGAGGTTGTCGTTGGTTGCGACGAGTTCAAGGGTGTAAAGCCAGGTGTAAGTTGGGGAGCTGTCAATGCGACAGCAGGTCGCCAGAAAAGGAGAGGAAGTCGAGCAGCTGTAGCCAAAAAGAAGAAACCAAGAAATAGATCAAGTTCGGAGAAGGAGAGACAGCGTTCGTCAAGCCTGGTTACGGACCGGCACCTGGCACACGAGCAAGACCAAACAATGACTGCGAGAATAGGAAAGGAAAAGGAAGTCGTTGATTTCCTATTCTTCCGTTTCTAAAAGGCCACCTTTTTCCAACTGCGGCTGACTAGCATCTCACACGCAGCATGTACCTGGGGGGGCCGCGCCGTCTCTTACAGGGGTCCCCCCACCGTCGATTGACCACCAATTGCGCTAGTCCAGAGCGGGCCTAATTCCGGGTCTGGAAACACACACTCGGAAAATCTCCGGTTTTCGATTGGAGGAGCTTGGAGGCAGCAACGAGGAAGCTCTTGCTCAGCCTGCTGCAGCAGGTCCGCTAAACCATCCGCAAGGCTGAGAAGTTGCAACTTTTGCATCATTGATCCAAACATCTACGTCTTGAACGACCAACTACCACTACGTCAAGTCCGCGTTTGCACTGCGACTTTGAATCTCGGCTCGATATACAACACGCTTCTTCTTTGTTCGCACTTCTGGCCAACGCCCGCCCATCAACATGTCGACAAGGCCGCCTTCCCGCGTTGTCTTCGTGGGAAACATCCCATATGGTACGCCCATCGCCAGATTCACTCGTATCTTGGCGCGTTTTAACTAAACATTCACACAGGTCTCACAGAAGAGCAAATCACGGACATCTTCAGCAGCGCCGGCAAAGTCGAACGCTTCCGCCTAGTCTACGATTCTGAGACCGGACGACCAAAGGGCTTTGGCTTTGCAGATTATCCAGATACTGGTACGATTATTCACGCGACGGCTATCTTCTCGTTTCTAATCGGATTTGATAGATTCTGCCTCCTCGGCTGTGCGCAACCTAAACGACTACGAGATCATGGGCAGGAAGCTTCGCGTCGACTTTTCCAACGAACAGAAGAGCAGTGATGACGACAAGGACCAGGTACTGCGGATATCTCTTTAATCGAGACTCGATATGCTAACTCTTGGTTGTCAGGGTGGCTCTGGCTATAACCCACACGGCTCTAACGGCGCCGGCCCCAGCTACAACTCTCAGTCGAGCACCCTACCTCCTCTACCCGCCGGAAAGGAGCTCCCTCACGGTGTCACTTGTACCGATGCTATCTCACGCACCCTCGAAACCCTCCCGCCGCCCCAATTGCTAGATATCCTCTCTCAGATGAAGACCCTCGCGACCACCGAGCCTCAGCGAGCTACCGAGCTTCTTCAGCAAGCACCCCAGCTAGCATATGCTGTGTTCCAGGCTCTCCTCCTCATGGGCCTCGTCTCCCCCGAAGCTATTCAGTCTGTCGTTGAGCAGGGAGCTCCTCCGCCCGCTGCCTACCCTCCCGCGCCTGCGCCCATGCCTGGCTACCCCGGGGCGAGTAACACTCCTCCAGTTGCCAGTATGCCATATCAAGCGCCTCCTCAGCCCTACGCCGCCCCTGCTGCAGCTCCTGCGCCTGCCGCCCAGGACCCTGATGCTCTTATGCGGGCTGTTATGGAGCTTCCTCAGTCTCAGATCGACATGCTTCCCGAGGCTGAGAGACAACAGATTCTCGCTCTTCGAGCCACATTCGCCGGTCAGCAACGGAGGTGATCTTCTTTCCACTCCGTCCCATTTATATGTCGTGGAGTCCCGCGTGTCGAGGTGGGAGATATGCTTAGAAGCGCTTCACGTCACAACTTTGGTGGATGATTGGATGTATTAGGCGTTGTGGCGCAGATAATAGGTCATTGATTTACAAACAAAACACCCTTGCGACTCTTACAGGCTCAGGGGTGAGACGGCTGCTAGAGGAGGCGAGGTCACGTTTGACCAAGCCCTCTGTCAGTGACTGGGCTTCCTTTGCCAATAGTCAAGGGTTCCTCATGGTCAAGAGGGGGTTAACATATGCGATATCCTTGGGAATTTGGAAGCCAGTTGTCGGGCAGGGTCGTTATGGTGGGTTCAAGAGCAAAAATAAAAGCAGAACGGGAAGGTCAGATACCCACAATTTAGATTGCCAAATAGCAATGACGAAACCCGAGTCACAAATTCTCAGACGATTCCAATAGATGTATGGATTCTTGAACAATCATGGCTACTGGTGTGGTGCAGGGTAGGACTCGGGGACACTGATATTACTAGAGGGCATCTTGAAATCACACTCTTTTATTTACCCTAGGTAGTGAATCGAATCATTGACCACATCATGTTCCTCTTATTCGCCCGTGCAGATTATGTGCTTGTATGTGTCGTTAGTTCGTAGCTGTAATCAAGAAGCATACTCTACAAAATGTTGCGCCCACCGACACTGCTCTTTTCACCAGGTAGTTGTCACAACTTGTCAGCACCAAGGCGTATACTACCCCGATATCATATCTGTAGCGAGTTTGCTCAAGGCAAAAAGCCCCCAAGAAAAATTCTAGAGTATTATTGACTGTAGTGTCTGTCTGGTTTCCTTACTGTCCTTCGTTACGGATAATTACTCAAGTTCGATGTTTTTCTGGGTTTGTGGTCTTTTTTACTTGATCGCTCGTCGATAAAATTACTGTTAACCGGGTTTCTTGCCAGGAGAACCAAAACTCCAGCTCGCCACGCATCTCAAAACACGTCCAACCCAGTTCATAGTGGTCATGCCCCGGTCCACTACTGCTAACCCTGACCCTAGTTGCCTGTAACTCACCAGAGACTCCAGGTCGGCTATAAACCTGGCGACGAAAGCATATACGAACCGGTTTCACATAATCTTCTGTAGGATCGATACCTACTCGACATTGCCCAAGTGACCGTTGCGCGCCGTTTTCGTACTGCAACAAGATACCTATGCACATGCCAATGTGTTCATTGCTGAAAATGCAGATGCGATTAACGCTTTCTAGGGGGGCTGATGAGAAATGAGCATTTGGGAATGGAGGATCGCCAATAAATGGATGGCGAAATGGAGCTATCGGTGTGCTTTCTTCCTTGCCGGTGGGATATGCGCCGATAACCGAGACGGGTTCCAGTTCGAGTGTGTCATAAATGATTGTCGTTGGAGGTGACTTGCTGAGCAATAGATCCTTTGCTTGTTTGCAAGAACCGAGGCCGACTGGCACGTCGCCGCCTAGTTTCATGCGGAACAGCAAGCAGGTACTGCCAAAGGACCTCTCCTGACGCAGTGGCATTCGTGCACCAAGTGCAGTAATATAGTCTTTTTGGGAAACCGGGATATAGACCCATACGACTGATCGTTGACGTCGGCGAGATAGGCGTTGATAGGTTATCTGGGCGCAAGGAGCTGCCTGTGTATGAGCATGTATAGCATATATCTCGCCATCACAGAAGAATGTGATTCCACTTATTCGCCGTAACTCGATGGTCCTGAACTGCGTAGAGTAGCGAATATGAGCCGGATAAAAACGGCATCGTCGCATCTCGGGAGGAGTTGGCGTGTCCCAAGTCTGGAGTCCGTGGCATGTTTTGGGTACCTCTAGACGCAAGACTCCAAACTAGGCTCTGGCCTTAGTCTCGACTTTATTCACCTGAGAAGGGTGGGTGGGCCTTTTTACCTTGAAGAGTGCAGTGACGTCTTTGAGATATGCCTGGTCCAGTATGACGAATACGAGGCTATCAGTCCGCCATGTTTTGAACTGTGGATAGCTAGGCAGTCTTTCGACTTCTCGAATACCCCATGAGTCAATAGTCAAACGAATGATTGGAAGTTGGTGGCCCTCTGTAGTTACTGGTTGACCACCACGTTTCCAAGCCGCGATCGTGTAGAGGGGAATCGATAAGAGGGAGTCAGATAAAGCAACAGGGAATTGCCGGGTCAATTTGGAGGCGGCATTAAACCGCCAGAGTATGCTCGTCGCTGAATACCGACGAATTGTTCCAAGTATTTCCGGGGGAAGCAACGCCAGGTTCCTTGAGATATCAAGACAATCAAGCACTGGCCAGTCCGGTTCGACGACCTCTGTGTCCCGGAGGCCGAAGTGGGGAGCTTGACGCCATGGTGCTCGCCAGGCAGTGACAACCCATAGGTAGTCCAAATTGTAGTCGTCTAACTTGCAGCGTCGTGCGACGAATTCAAAGCAATCTGAATGCACAGTCGATGCCTCAGCTGAGACGGTACAGCGGCTGCAGTCCGGCTTTCGACATATGGACACGGTCTCTATGCCTCGAAGTCGATGGCCGTAGTTAGGGAATATCCATGGGCCAAGACGTTTGGAACAGGCGGTCGAGTCGACGTTGCCAACAACTTGAGGGTTTGTCATAGGTAAGAATTGGAGCTTTAGACCATCAAGATAGTGACCCATTTGCGAACTTACGCAATATGAATCGTTCAGCTACTTCCATTGAGCCGCCACAGATGCCGCAATACGGGCGGAGGCCAACATGGTCGTCGCTGCTGGAGAGGGCCGCCATGTCCAACAATCAGCCGGGCACTTTCGATAATCAGAAATGGCGTTGGTGGGATTGAGAGAATCGCGAGAGCCAGGTCGCAATGGCATACTCAGTGCCATCGTAACCTGTTCCGAAGAGATGTGCAAGGTGAGGAATCATCTAAGAGTGGTTTGGGGGAGCAGAAGAAGTGGGTCGTTAGCTATGCTGTTAGGCAGCTTGCTCCAGGAGTGCCGCTTCGGACCTACCTTCTTGAACTTTTGTAACAATTCTCCGAGAATATTTTTTATGATAACTCGCGGGTTACCCAGCATCGACGTCCAGATAATCAATAAGCTATCGCAACGGCTCGCGCCGAAAACACCGTGTCAATTTTGTATATGTGCCTCCCAATACCTAGGAAAAGGAGACCCCAACTACCCAACCCAAACCCGTCCGTCTATGTGCGCCGGGTATACTTTCTGGATAAAACTACAGGAGAGAGAGAGACAAGAAACCCAGCAAAAAATTCAAGCCGTTTTTACCTCATGCAAACCCAGGCCGTAAAGTTAAAATCAGACAACAAATCAAAAAGTGATGACACACGGCAAGCCTGTGTACTCTGCCGTGGGTGGGCTGCGGATGTCTGTATCCTCTTGTGTGCTTACACAATGTTGTATACCCTCTTCGCAATCATGAAGCAGGCGACTCCAAAAAATATCAGACCAGCAGTGATCCAGAAGAACCAGGCAAGGTCGCCTTCGTACTCCTGGCCGGGAACCCATACGTTCATACCCCAGAGACCCGTGATGATGTTCATAGGGAGGACAATGGTGCCGAGGACGGTGAGCTTGCCTAGGACGTCGGCCGTCTGTTCCTGGCGCTCGTTCATACGGATGTTGATCTGGGCGAGGTAGTTGCCGTGAGATCGAGCGAGTATCCTGATTTGCGTTAGCATAGTTTCATCGTCAAGATATACCATAAACTCACTTTTCATAATGTCCAAGATTGGCAGTCATGGTGATAATGTGGTCTTGAATGTCACCGAGATAGAGACCAATCTCGGAACGGGGCGCAACCTCCCATCGCTCGTTGCAGCGCTTGGCAAAGCCTTTGATGACGTCTGCCTTGTTTCCCAGCAAGCGGTACAGGCCCATCACCCTCTTCCTGCAGTCTCCTACTCGCCGAAGCATATCGGTGTTCGGATCTGAAGTGGTCATTGCATCGTCTGGTTTCGATTTATCCTCCTTCAGCCGCTTGTCTGCAGATGAGTGTAGCTTAAGAATGGCATCGTCAATTTCGTCAACTTCGTCCTCAATGTTCTGTATCAAGGGCTGGAAGACGTCGGTGATGTCGTCAATAATGGCGTACGAGATCCAATCGGATGATAGGATCAAGTAGTCCCGCAACTGACGAATTCGACGCCGCACGTTGGCAGGGTGAGGCGTCTTGGAGAAGTGAAAACTCAGGACGCCCTCGCGGAAAACAACCACGTACATGTCGACCGGCTCCAGGAAGTTCTCGCTAGTGTGGTCCTGATCAAAGGACCGATAGTTAACAAAGTAGTAATGTCGGAAGAGCTCGACCTTCTCGCGAGCCTCCTGCAGCATGATGTCTTCTGCCGTGAGAGGATGAATACCAAAAGCCTTGGAGATGACCTTCATCTCCGGCTCGGTTGGACAAAGAACGTCAAGCCACCAAACGGGTCGTTCGCCATATCTGATGATCTTATCCTTGGAATCGGCAGCAGGGCCCTGGGCGGTGTGCAACAAGCTACCATCTGCGGATTTCTGGCCCAAAGGAGTAGCACGTCCTGATTCACTCTGAGAAGTTGTATGTACTAAGGGGTCCTTGGACGGGGTCATGGTCCCTTCAGGCCGCGTCTCAAGATTATCTCGAGTCGTCGACATGGACGGCTGGCGTGTGTGAACCCTCGAGTCACCATCCGCCCCGGAACTCTGGTTACGAACCTTTGTGGGCAGAGCAACAGGATCAAGATCCTCCTCATCACTCTCGTCATCCGAGAGAATTATGGGATCTGGAATAAAGAGCTCCCGAAAGCCACCCCCAGGTTGAACAAGCTCGGATATGGTCTGACTATGGATTGTGCTCTGGAACTCCTCGTTGAAGTAGGTGAACCGGTAGGGCGACTCCTCATCCGTCTGGAACCATCCCTTGCGCACGGGGCGTAGCCGGCCATTGATGAGCTGGGGCTCGGTGATCCTCTTGACCCGGCGCTCCTCGGTTCTGTCCTCCTTCTCCATGTGGCTCCATTCTTCCAAGATGGACAGGTCGGGCCATTGGCCGCGACGACGGCGCGTTCTATACTGACGAGGCTCCTGAGTGCGCGACTGGGTCTCATCATCGCCCATCTCAGACATGCCAGGAGCAGGGAAGCAGACATCCTGCTCAGCTCCTGTCCCCATTGCCCGGCCAAGTTCGGGCCGGTTGTCCCTCAATGCATCACCAATGTCCGAGAGACCGTCGATTTCGCCAATCAATCGGTGTGGAGAGTCGTCGCGAATACCTCCAAGTTCGTCCCGTATCATGACGTCGCCCAGACTTAATTCGATACGATCAGCAGTGCCGAACGTGGGAGAACCGGGCATCGAAGGAGGGTAGTTGACATCGTAACCATCTCTGTTGCCGGTTGAAGTACCCAGGCGTGTGTTGGAGGATCTGTTGGAGGGTCGGCGGCTTCGAGTTCGAGTCGATCTTGTGTCGCTTGCACCATAGCCGCCCGCCTGCGACTCTCGCAGCAGAGGGGCCGACTCATCCCATTGCATAGGGTCTGCATGCTCTTCCTCGGTGGTGGAAACGGCCGGGATCGATCGGAGACGATTGCCACTTGACCCTGTGAAGGGTGAGAGGGGGCCAGGCGGCACCGGAGCTGTCGAGGCCCGTCTGGGACGCAGTGGCTGATGATCCCTAAGGTGCTTGTTAGACGAGTCTCGGGCGAGAGTAGCTCCCCTCTCAGGGAAGTGTAGCTTCTTCTGAGTGTATAGCTTACCTATGATCCAGTAAAGCCTCACTATCAATGCTGGTGCCGCTCAAATTGGCGTGGGGGAGGTTAAAGAAACCCTCCCCAGATGCATCCTGGGAGTCGTCATGATCGTCATCGAGAGCGGCGAAGCTCTTTCTACGCGACCGCTTCTTCTTGCCGCCGCGATGGCCCTTTCTCTTCCTCGCCTTGGAAGAGTTGGAGGCCGAGGCCGAGGCGGCCTGCAGCTGTGCGGGATTCGACGTAGGAGGAGGAATTGGGGGCGATTGAGGGTTGCTTGGACTCGCTAGATGAGCAAAACGGTTGCTAGGCATCGTGGAGCGCTCGAACCACGGAGAGGCTGGCGAGGAGAAGGGAAAAATACAAGAAAAAGAAGGGGAGGTCTAGTAAGAGTCGTGGGAATGAGCAGGAGTTATGGTCTGCGGCGGAGGGCACGACAGCCGCAAGCAAGCCGCATGTCGGTGGTGATGTCAGCTGTCGGCTGGGAGGCGTTAGCCCCAAGCACTAATTGGCCCAGCAAACTTTTAGCGCGGTGCCCACTAACGGACCACCAAAGCTACAGAGGCACGCGAGTGAAATAGCTGGCTGGTTACACCGTAAGCAGATAGGGATTCTCATCAAGGGAGTCAGGTGTAGGTCGAGAAGAGATGGATAAGACACAATCATGAAGAGGACAAGCGTTGTTTCATCTCATGGTTGATCCATTGACTCAATTCTCACGCTCGTTACTCTTGCACGGGGAAATATATCAATAGTTGACCATCGGCCTAGTAGGTGCACTCCCCAGCTGCAGCAATCAACGTTGATCCCCGCAGCGGGGGCAGTAGGTGGTTGTGCTGTAGGTAAGTTGGGGTTCCATCGTGTAGGTCTATGAACAATGATGGGTTCTCGATGATTCAAGTTTGCATCAAAAAAAGCCAAGTCTGCAGATCATCAGCGTAGCATGCCAGAACAGCACCACAGCTAGGCCAGTCTTTGGACTTTGACTCTTACTGGCATGCAGCCATCTTCACAACCAACTTGCCTGAAGCCATCCGCTCCACACTTTGCCAGCTGGTCGGCTATGTCCGTCCGGCTACCTTTGGCGTTTGCGCATGACACAAGCCAAGTTGACTTTGGGCTGCTGGCTAATTCTACCAAGACAAGCAAATATTAACCAAGACAATTAAGTTTCAAAGTCCTTTACCATGTTCCTGCAGCGAATCTGATCAGAAACTGTGGTTACCTACTGTCCCAACACCACCCCATTTATGGGGTTACCAGGTCCTCGGCGCCACCACACTACTAACTACCACCCATATATATCCCAACATGGGCTGAATCTGCATCAAGTAAGGCGTGGTGGCAGAGTGGTCTAATGCGATAGACTAGAAATCTATTCTCTTCGGAGGCGTCTGTTCGAATCAGGCCCACGTCGAACGATTTTTTGCCCTCATTATCTTGAATGGCTAACTGGTTTGGGTCTGAACTCAAGCATTACAATGCGGCTGTGATGTATGTTCTGTTTTTTTTGCTACTATGATACCCTTAAACGTGCTAGCTATATCATCTTCTATTCTGGTATTAAAACGGGGCTTCCACAAAAAACACATGAGAGTTCGTGGATCTATGATTTTACTTGATTTTGTCCTTGAAGTCCAACAGGGAAGGAAATTTTCACCGAGGCCACACCGTAATAGACCAATTGGTGGAGATACAACGAAAACTGCATAGTCAGGAGGGTATAGAGCTATTGAACCAACTTTTGCCATCCTCAAGTCACCCCTAATTAAGAAACTTCAACAGTGTGCGGCGCGCTCCCAAAATCCCACAGCTTGACAAGCAGACTGTCAGGCTCAGGCTCAGCATCAGTTCCCTCATATGGCATAAACACCTTTTTGGGAATGTGAAACTCAACCACAGGCGCCTTCTTAACGTCCTTTGACATTTCCGCCTCAAGGAGCTAGCAGATAATTAGAACCATGCCTTTCAGACTGACGGGGCGTGGGATAACTTACAGTGGCATACGAGTGATCGAGAAAGTCCTCGATATTGTATGACATCTTGGTGAACTGCTCCGAGATGATCTTGGTGATGGTGGCCACATTCGGGTGGTAGTGCGATTGAAGCTGCACAAGCTCCCAGAGGCAGCTCTCGATTGCTTGCGTCTCCATCGGGTCCGTCTCCTTAGGTAAGAACGGGTCCTCAGCGCCGTGGTCATTCATGTGCTTCTTCACCTCGGGATCCTTTGTCTCTCGGTGAATCATGAAAGTGCAGGTCGGGTGACGCTTCAGCAGGTTGTAGATCCAGGGGGTCACAAAGACGATGGCGCTGGGAGGCGCATTCAGCGCCAGCCGGGCAAGGCGCTTGATGAAGCTGGCTACGAGCGCCGCCGGAAGATGAGTCGAGCCAAGGAAGGTGTCCAGGAGACGGAAGAATCGTGATCGGTGCTTGGAGTGAAGAATGTCGCGGTTGAGGAGGGAGTAGAGTTTATGATAGAAGGACGGGTAGTCGAGATTTCGCTCCGAGATCAGGTAGAAGACGCCTGAGAGGGCCAGGAGAGACATTGAACCGCCCGCGTCATACGAGTCTGTCAAAAAGTCGGAAAGCAGCTCGGGCTTTGTGAACCAAGGCGCAATCACCGTCGACATGATGTCGAGTATCTGCTTCCGCTGCTCCTTTTCGTCGACGAGCATCATCAAAGCAAGCCACGCCTCCTGGCCTTGCTTCTTGTGCTGTGTCACACTCCGAAGGGGATGAGCCTTCTTCTTTGGCTTGGGAACATAAAAGTCCTCAAGCTCCTCTGCGGACTCAGGGACTCCATCCAGAGAGGACAAAAGCGCAAAGAATTGGTCAAAGAGATCCGATGGGTCAGTATCCTCAGCGTTTTTTTCTATAACGTGCCTGATGAGTGGGTAAGTTGAAGTGTCAATGAGAACTTATTGATACCACTTACTTGACTGAGTTGAACGTAAAGTAGCGAATATCATCGTACTGTTCCGCATACTCCTCCACATAAGCCCGTATTACCTCCTCATTGTCGCTGGCGAATAATGATGCCACAATTTCCCGGAGGAAATCTCTAGGAAACGTGTACTCATCCTTGTCGTGGAGGAATTCTCCTTCCGCCTTGAGCGTCCTCATACACAGAGTCAGAGCAGTCAGAGCCAGCTCCTCATCTCGAAGAATAGCCACCAAAGTCCGCTTGAACTCGCGATACATGTCCCTGAGCCAGCCCACAATGACCTGTTCCTTCTCAGAAAGGCTCTTCTTGGGGATGAGGGAGCCCTGGGCGAGCAATCGCACAAATATGCGGCAGAGCGCGACAGTCGCCAGCATGCTCTCTGGCTCACCATTTTTGAAATCAGCCGCGGTGCTGAGAAGTACGGCAATATCGTTGTAGTTCTTCCTCGACTCCAGGATGCCCTGCTCCATCAGCAGGATTTTGGCGTTGGGATCCTCAGATTCATCGCTTGCGCTTGACGACCTCCGGCGCTTGGTAGGCTTCTCATGAGTTGAAGAACGCTTGCGCTTTGAGCGCTCAGCAGAGGCCACCTTGGGCATTTTGGAGAGAAATGTTTCTCAAGAACTCTTCTGGAACGTAAGTAAGATCGAATTAAGAGAATAAGAACCGGATATCGCCGGTTTGGTCGTGACTCCTAAAGGCCCATTCATTCAAAGTTCATGAAGATGAGAGCCAGAAATCTTTCCTTCGTTCCTTGACATCTGAAATTTTTGGCCAATCAGAACCAGGTCGGCATTCAGATCCACTCAACGGCAAAATCCCGGCCGTGCTAATGGGCTGCCAGATCCCCTCTCCGATGCAGCGCAGTTGCAGGTCACGTGGATCAGATTGTTGCCGAGCTAGCGCGATAAAACCTCATCCTCACATCCAGCTCTCCGATCAACGACAAGCCCACGATACCCCCATCACGAACCATCTCACAATGGCGTCACGCTTGGCCCGAAGCGCCGTCGGTACGTCC